>JAJDFE020000485.1:0-28750 GCA_021527465.2 Geoglossum glabrum | reverse complement strand
TTTATACTTCGCTTGGCAGCTATGGCAAGGCGACCTCTGACTATGGGCGAGTTCGCAATGGCACAAACCTTGGGCCGCGAAGGGTGGAAGGAGAATAGATTACCGACAGCAAGTGATCTAATGAGGTATGAAGAGGATTATATGTGTTGTGGGTCTTTGCTCCTCGTCGACCCTGAGGACTTGACGATCCGTTTCGTACATGAATCTGTGAAAGACTACCTCATCAGTACATACCTTCAAACAAAGGATGGGCTTTCACAATTCTATGTTGACGAAGATACGACGAATTACCTCGTGTTCTTGATATGCTGGAGATACCTCAGCATGGGTGAATTCGAGAAAGGAACTGCGATAGTTCAGCGCAGCGGAGACAACATATTACTCCCGAGACGCCTATCAGAAGAATTTTTGGATGCTCATCCCTTTCTCCGGTATGCGGCCCAGGAGTGGCAAGAGCACGCGATGGCAGCTGGATCGGCCTTGAGCACCACCGACAACACCACTAGCCTTGGACTGACCCGTCGCAATTTAGACGAGATGTCCACGTTGCGTGATACCTTGCTGCACCGGGCTGTTAGAGACGGGCAGGATTACCTGATACAACTGCTTCTCGACGGCGGTGCTGATCCCAATGCGAAGGACGAATCCGGGATTACGGCGCTATATCGGGCTGAGTCGACAGGGCACTTGGCGGCGATGCAAGAATATTTCCACCTGAATGGGGTCAGTTACCTATTAGCGTAAGCCAGCTAGCGATTCCGGTCGGCGGGCCGTTCGGATGGGTTACGGGTTAGGTCGTCGAGTAAGCATAAAAGTAGGATAGAATAGAGGGTGGAATAGATTTTAAGTTGGTTGTTGCTATGGAATAACGACTAGACTATTAGAAAATGAACCCGAATTACATACATGACCCCTTGTTGTTGAGAAATGTTGAAGTTTCACATGTGTCGATCGCAACCCGCTTCAGGGAATAGGGGCCGCCCAAACTTAGTGTGCCCCTATTATGCCATGCGGGGTTGTTGGCGGGCGAATGTCTTTGTCTTGCGCGCCCAACTTCTCATTTGGAACTTATCTACAATTCAATTGATCTATTGTCTACATATTATTCTCAACAAGAAATAGCGATGTACTGAGGGCCGGGTAAGAGGGTGCGCCCTAAGTGAATGAAAAGCGAGTCACATGGATGGATCACGCCATCACATGTGTATATAAACCCACTCAACCCCTCGTAGAAACACGCAACCTACACCTCCGCAACTGACCCCAAGAATACCCTTCGCAATGGCCGAGCCGGAAGAACACTGTTTTGGCGTCCCCACCACATTAGGAATGAATATCCGGCATCGTTGGCTGCGACGAACACCTGCCCCACCAACACCTTCGCCCGACCAACCCTTTCACCTCATAAACACACTCGTGCCAACAACCCTTCTCATCCTATCTACAGCCATCTCACCAACGATCCTCTCAGTTACGGATATCGCAATGGAGTTTCCTCATGGTCTAGCAACACTTCCATCATCCGGCCATCGACATGGCGGAACTTCGATTGAGATGATACCTGGGTTAACTGAATTGTACCATCGCGAGCCGCATAGGGAGGGTGCCCCTGCACCACTGTGCTATCTGCCCAGCAACCTTCACGCAATCAAGCTCTCAGACCGACTCGTCAGAGACTGGGAGACTATACTTCGGCCCAAGGTCTCGAACGCCCTGAACGAGTATGATGCGCAGCTACGGTCTATCCTCCTGATCCATCAATGAGGCACTCCGATCCGAGGTGGGGAGACCATCCTCATCAACGCCCCTCGATCCAATCACAAGGATGACAACTGGTTCCATGCTGTGATGGATATGCGGCGGTTTTTCGGGAGCATAGGATGGACCGATCTGATTGTTGAAATTTCGAATCATGAGGAGATACTCCTCAAAACATGGGCTATCCGACGTGGCTAGCCGATCGTCGAGCAGTGGCCCGGTATTCGAGATCTGTTACTACAACAGCTCAAGGTTGATGAGGCGGCAGCTCTCGAATCAATAAGTATCTTGTAGGAAACACAGGGTATCGCGATGGGGCTCAGCTGCAGCTGGGTCTCGATTGGGTTCAATGCATTCGATTCTAGGTACGTCTGTAAAAGCCAGAGACCGCTGGTGAGAAAACTCTTACCCGCTAGCGGCTCGCGCTAGGCGAATAGGGGCCACACAAACTCGCTGGCTCCTATTCGCCGTGGTGGGCGAACCCTGGGTTGTTCCACCCACAACACTTGTCGTTTTCAATCGTTCCAACATATCTTCCGTCAAGGAAAGTCAGAGGAGAGGACGGAATGCCCTCTCACAATAGTATTGACAGCACCAGAGGTATATGGATTAATGATTATCCAAAATCAGATCCGTCGAACGCTTAACTCGGATGGCTATAACTGTTGGAATATCATGTATCGCGGGCAGCGCGGAGCTACCCGAGACTTCTTCTGTTGCGGCGAATAGAGGACAGCCTATTGGCGTGGCTCTTATTTGGCTAGCCCAAAATGCCAGCGCGCGAAAAAGTTTTCTCCTGTGTCTTTCGGTTGCATCGCCTTCTTACTTACACATTGTGAATACGTTCAATTCTATCTTTAATCGCAACAACAACCAGATCGGCTTGGAACTCGTGGCTGGAATGGGCGTTAGTATTGGACCCGAGAATACCTGCGAATCTGGGACGCTTGGTGCTACGAGTGGTGGAGCTGAGAATTCTGCTGGAGAGATTTTTGAAGACGGTTGATGATGAGTGCGAGGAGGCAGTGAAGAATGAACAGGAAGTTTTACTGTTAGTTTTTAACCATGGGGATGGCGGTATGTACGGCGTTACTATTGGAAGTAACTCCAATACCGAGTTCAAGGAGGTGTCGGCACCGCGGCTACAAGTGGATCGCCTCAAAGTAGCAGTTGGTAGTAAGGCAAGATGTACATTGTTGGTGACATCATGTTATTCTGGTGGATGGGCGATGAAGCCAGACCTGAACTTCATGGTCATGACAGCAGCTGGCTCTACGGTGCAAAGCCAATCCTGGAATGCTAGCCTAACCCGATGATTTTCGGGTTCAATTGTGGCATCGGCCATTCGTGATGCAATCTTTGCAACCGAAGTTCAAAACGAAGGGGTTGTTGGAATGGCATATGAGGAGCTTGTCGAGACAGAAACCTACGCGGAAATGGGTTGCTTGATACACGATTGCCTCAAAGAAAATGTTTGTTTTCATGACTAGCATGAGATATCCTTTGCCGCGCAGGATGACAAGTGGACAATGGCCTGGAGGAATCGAACTGGTATCCCTCTAGCATTCTTCAAAGGGAAATGGGAAGAGTTATCTGTTCTGCCAGCCCAGTCAGATGGGTACAGCAATCGCGACCCATCGTTATCGCTAGCAACCTCTGGTTCATCTGCCTTAGATAACCTCCGACCCCCCAAAACTTGGTTCGGGCGCCTGTGCATTTGATACTTTGCTTTACGCTCTCCTTTTGTGTTGGAATTAAGAGTAGAATACATTGTGTTGGAAATTGCATCATCGAGTTTCTTTCATGATGGAAAATCGGACTAAAGCAAAGCAAGGTAAATTCTAGCTAGAAGGATACCAACGATATGGGTTCCGGCGATCTCTTACTCTTGTGGGCGAAGGGGGCCTTGCTCCTGCAGATAATCTACGACCGCAGTGGGGAGAGCAGCGGAGTGGCGGAATTCATCAGGATTCATCAGGTTGAATGGTCCATACTCCTTCACAGTTAGAAATAGGCCCTCCCCCTCAACACCTGTATCCAGGAAATCTCGATAGACCTTGTTGTATATCCCCCCAATAACCGACAAGTAATTTCTTGTTCCCGCTATGGGGTAAGCGCTTTGTCGCCATATCTTAGACATATATAGGAGACCAGGTGATATCTGTAACGGAGGACTTACGGACGGGGTTTCTTCACTTGTCGGATCAAACCAATCAACTGGGCTATATGTTGCCCAAGTTGTGTGCCAGGGATAAGGGTCTGCCCCAAGCGCGGTTTTCCGAGTCACAGGACCGGAGTTAAGGCACCTCACGTGTATATGGGCCCGCAGAACGGCTCGTAGAATCTACAAGCTACACCTCCACGACTGGCCCAAAGAATCGCCTTCGCACCATCCCACCCTACTTGGAGTTTAAGGTACGAGATCGAGCGGGGTTCGCAGCCACGATCACATTCGTTGCATTCAATCACGCATTGCTTCTGCTTATGTGGCTACACCACGTATATAAACAGCCTACTTTGATTCTCCATGCTTGTTAGGTATGCCGCTAACCCCTATTTTGCACCCGGCGCCCGCCGAATACTCATTAGTGCACGTTCATAGCCAAGTACCTTAATTCCAAATGACACAAACCACCTGTTTTCCTACAAACGCATCTGCAACCTTTTCCCCAAACTTCCCTGTTGAGGCATCATACTCTACAATCGAAACTGTCCCATTTTCCTGCAGCCCCACAGCCGCCAGATCGCCCTTCGTGTTCAATGCAAACTGACGCGGTACTGAGCCTGTGGCTGAGAAGATCCCGATGGACGTTAGGGTACCCTTGGTTGGGTCAATGGAGTAGGTAGCGAGAGAATCAGCTGAAATATCGGATTGGGAGAAGTAGTTATCTTTGCGGTTGGAAACTATGATTTGGGTGCCACAGGGCTGTGACGAGGGGGAGTCAGTGGTGGTGACGATGTATACTTGGGGTGCAAGGAACCGAACTCACCGAAAGGGCAATTTCTGATGCTGCTGCCTCGAATGGTATCTGCTTCCCCTCTTTAGCAAACATGCCAGCGAACGTGTCGGTCCTTCCCACAAAGTCAAACGTCATCCCTATACCACCTGGCAAGGCTGTCGATTTATAGACTGTCACGGTATTTGTCAGCTCTGACACCAGATAAAAAAACGACCCGCTCTTCCCGAACACGGCGTGCCTTGGTCCCGACCCTGCGTCTACCTTTAGCGGGTTGCGCTGAGAGAGTTCTAGCGTTGTTTGGTTGATGTTAAACACATGTACCAGATCGCTGCCCAGGTCCGGCACAAGGATGTAGTTGTCCGCAGGGTGAACAACAATCTGGTGTGGGTGTGGGGCTTCCTGACGACTAGGGTTTGGTCCTGGCCCAGTGGAGGTGATATTGATAACCGCAAGTGGTTGGAAAGTGTCCCCAAGTCGATAGGTTGATATTGCGGGGGGGGCACTATTTGACGGAATTACATTAGTGAGTGATTGTGAAGTCGATCTACAAACTTACTAGTGGGCCACGGCTAACCCACGTCCGCTAGCATAAACGGCTCCGTGTACCCCACCGGGGGGCGATTTGAGGGCTTTGCGGAGCTGGAGCTTCCCCTGTGGGCCATCATAGTACTCGGTCACCGTAGCATTCACCCCTTCATCAATGACATAAAGATGTCCGCGGTGTTCTATTAGCCACGAGGGGCTAGCTCCTGCAACAACCGGCGGAGGGACCAGCTGGAGACCCAAGCCGCCTTGTGCTATACACGTGAGCGAGAGAGTGGATATCTTGCCGTCCTGAGAAGCGGCATGGAGGATAGCCCCGGGCGAACACAGGTCTGGCACAGCATTAGCCATAGCTACAAGCACCGCAGCGGCAGCAACAAGAATGCCGTTGTCGGCCCGCATAACTCTATTCGTAAGATCAAGTGACTGTACGTCTCTCGTCCTTTACTTGGGAAAATCGCCCTCGATAGAGCGAAATCGAATGGAAGGAATTGGGAATCGTCTGTCCGGCAGTAGTCTTCCGTACCCAAAGGAGAAGGGTGAAAATGGGGCGGCGTGAAACCTATTTGTAGGCCCCTCTAGGGTTAAATTCGGGTCTGATAGAAATTGAAAAGGAGCCGAAATGGGTGTGCCACCACCGGCATGCCTACCTCTTATATCTACGGAAGCATTGGCATGCAGACAACACCTTCTTTAATCCCTTATGTCAGTTGGTGCGTTGAAACACTCTAAGATAGAGGGATAAGATCTCTTTTGTTGCTTGCTGCTCTTTATTCTACAACACAACACTAGCAACTTGGCTACCATGAAGACTCTTTGACACAAGGTCTATTAATCAGACCTTGATTTAACCGTGTATCCAAACCAAGCGGAATTGGATTGACTATCCGTTTCAGCGTCGCGTTACCGGCGTATTTTGTCGCAAAAAGCCCAGTCTCTCAGAAAGGTTCTACCCACATTAGTCCGTTGAGTTGCAGCGCGGAATAGGGGCAAGCCAATTAGTACTAGCTACTATTCGGTCGGCTTAGCGCCCTCGCGCCCAACAAAAATTTCTCCTTCCACTTACAAGCAACATGCTCGCTGTACATAGCAATCTAGTCGATTCTACCCGCAATCTTCAACAGCCTGCTCTTACGCCTGCTTCTCACTCGCCGCAAATACCCTCTCCCTCCCAGGGCTCAACGTCTCTTCTGGTGAGGCTAGTCACCTGCAAATTTTCATCCCGGTAGGCAACTTCTCTCTGCCGTAGCCGGCATTCGACTCGGTGACTTACTAATGGGCTTCACCGGGTTGGAGGAAGCCCGCGAGTTTATGATAAGGAATTGTATAGGTGGGGAAGAAGTCACCAAAGGAGAGAGTGAGCTTGCCGTCCGACACAAGACTTCCATCGCTGTTGCGAAAAGGCTAGGGCAGGGTTAGGAGAAAAATTATGGATGCGGGGAGATTGGTGACAAACCTCTGCATCAATAACAGTCTTAACCCTTCCTCTGGTCTCCAAACAGAAACAGTCGCGTCCGTGGTTCCGCGGTAATCAATATCAACAACTGAAATATTTCCTAGGGAGCCCAAGATATTATTAAAGATTAAGGGTAGAATAGATGATTGATTCTATGTACAGCGAGCGTGTTATTGCACATAGCTAGTCAGGAGAAAATTCTTGTTGAGCGCTGACAGGGTTGCTTTGTCAGCCTCTGGCCAAAATTTGGGTGTCGGTTTGTACACTCCGCCATTTGGGGCGGCCACTCCGTTCTGTAGAGAAGCCATATAGTGTGATTATTTTTGTAGTAAGAGCCTGGGAGTGGGGTGGAGCCGCATATTCATATTCTTACAATGTGATAATTCTTGTAATGAGAGATTCTTGCAATGCGACAAGACTATATATGTAGCTCGAGTCGTGCTGCAAGAATATGGTTGGGACGATGAAACTCTATTCTTGTGGCGCAGTTATTCTTATAACAAGAGCCTGTGATCGGGGTAGAGCCATGTATTCATATTCTTATAATGGTAAATTCTTGCAGCGCGACCTTTGGATTTCCCGCACGTTCGTCCCACCACATCCTCTGCCTCAACGATGCGCGCAAACCGACTAGCCAATACATTCCATTCTGTTGGTATTCTAGGCATTGACGGTTAACACTAGGGTGTAAAGACCGCTAAAAGTGTTAGAGAACTCACTAGACTTTAGGCACGTGGATAGCCTAGAAAGTAATTTCCTTGCACTATAAAAACCCTTCTCCACTCAACATAATCGGTAGTTAGTTTAGACTCAAGACAATCAATAAAAGATTCACTATCATCGATCCCACCGATTCCTTCAAAAACCCCCTCTAAAAATCGCTCGCTGGCTTCCACATCAAAGTATCCTTCAAGCGCGACCCTAATCCGATCAAGAGTTGGTTCCAGGAGGATACACATGTGATGGCGGGTAGCTAAGAGGGATTGTGATGCTAAAGCTAAGGTTACTCAGCATTGGCTTAAAACCTACAGTTTGCAATCAGATTGAGATAGTAGAGCTCTTTACATACCAGTCTGCGAGTACGGCCCTCTTTTCCTAAAAACGACGAGATCTTCGCGAAGCATTTCTGAGGCCCGTGCATGTATCGACAAAGGCTCAGTCCATCTCTTCCGAACACTGTTGGCTGTTGGGCTGGGGCTGAATGTTAATATTGGTATTCGAGACGTATGTATCATATTAAGGTACTGTTTTGCGGAGGCCATAGCTTGTAGGACGTCGTTAGAGAAATGAATGATGAAAGAACTAGAGTGATATTGTTAGAGAGATGAACGATTGAAGAATTAGGGTGAGGGAGTAATACTAGGTTGAAGTTCAGGGTTGTGGATGGGTTCAGGTATGTCCACCTTCACCTCTGGGGCAGTCACAAGGCAAGCTGTGAATTTGACGCAATTTGAATGTAAAGTGATTCACGCAGAACCCGACCACTACACAGAAACTGACCACTTTACTTGAATCTAGTTAACTATGTGGAACTACTAGGATACAGTCACTTGCATTGCTCAAGTTGTCTCCTGCCAGACTCTCCCGATCGATATCTACATCTAGTAAGGGCAAATCCCTTCGGGCTCGCAGTTAATCGGTCTCTCTGGTTCCTGTAAATTACGCGAGTGCTTGCGCCACCCGTGGGTTCATGACAACAACCATGGAAGGAGATTGGAGAGCTCGAGCTTCGATTCGAGTTTTCAGCGTTCATGCTTGAGAGTCTAGGTCTACAAAAGCTTCTGTAAGCTCTATCTACCCAAATATCTTTCATTTTTATGGCCAAACGCATCCATCGAAACAGTTTCTAGACGCGTAGTTCATCTACTAGGGAACTAGGTTGAACGTTTTCTTTATTCATTTCCTGTGGTTTATCCCAGCCCCAGGGTTCCGAGCATGTCAACACTAACGATAAGAATACATGATGTTCCCCCTGCACCCCACTACCCGTCTTCAATCATCCTCGTCTCATGATGGATTCACCATGATCTCTGGAGGGCCACTGAGTTCCTCAAAATTCTCAAGGTAAGCATCAGATATTTTCCTGACACGATGAGCCAGGTTCATGAGCTTGTCCCACTCAACCTTCATGCGTTTGGCCCGATCGGTTTCTGCCTGGAGTTGCGATGAGGCGATCCGCTTTGTCGCCTTCTGGCCAGAAACAAGCCCGAAGTCCTCAGATATCATTTTCGCGGCCCCTCGTTCCTTCTCGGCCTCACGCAGGCGTTTCCGGACATCCTTTTTGATCGCAGCGGAGAATTCTTTTTGGAGAGTCACCTCATCTTTTGGGTTTGGCCCTTGAAGTGACTTAAAGTGGTTCACAAGCGCATCTGTAGGGGTCCATAACTGGTACTTATCCGGGTAGGCTTTGTTGCGGTTGTACCAGTGGTCGATGATCGTTTCGAGGAACTTCATCATCAATGTCGTTCGCGTTTTCTCAACGTCCGGAATAATGAGGGGGATATTGCAGAAATCTTCATGAAGCCGCTTTTTGAGATCGTCAAACAATCCTTTCCTAAGGAAAGGGATGAAGCTTGCATGTACGATCTCATTTCGAACAGCATAGTGATGAATGACCCCCCGCATGTCATCCTCGTTGAATCCGATTCTATCGCAGGCATTAAAAATAGCCAGATGGAGGGGACATTCGCCATGAGCCATTTCACCCTTGAGGACTCGACTGTATGCTTCTTTCTCCGTTTGAAGCTTCTTGTCGATGTCGGTCCAATAACTTTTCTGTAAACTTTTCCAACCATCAACCTTGTTGATCTCCGCTTCCCTCTTTAGCCGTCGGCAAACTTCAGCGAACATATCCCCGTAACGGGCATAAAAAGCTGTTCTTTGTAAATCGAGAAGTTGTTCTTGTAACGCTTGCGCATCAGAGGTCCGCGTTATTTGCAAGCATGCGGTATACTGGATGTATCCGTCATACATTCGTATCGTTACTCTCCACTCGTCTTTCGTCTCTTCAAGTTCCTCCTCACCCCCCTCATAAACCTCACACTCTTCGAGGTCTAGTAGACGAGCACAAGCATCTTTATATAGCTTCAAAGCCCGAATTCCAATTGGAGACAGTTTGTGCTCCGAATTCCGTAGTGTACAATCTGCATAGATGAGGCGCTCTTTGAGACTCTTCTCCTTATAGTCTGTGGCGTCTTTGGGCGGTTGTGGAGGAGAAGGAACATCCTTGACAACATCCCGATAGTCGCCTCCAAGCAAGGTTCGAGTGTCAGCGCGCTTCCGCACCTTCAACTGGGGTGATGGGGCAGCTGATGAGGACATCTTTTCTTGATCTCGAAAGAGCGGGTGGCGGGCGCAGATTCTATGTTTTGCAACTCACTGCAGTGTGTTGCTAGAGTAGTGCTGAGGCTGATTTGTGGGGTGGGCGTAAGGACAGGTCAGGTAAGGTGAGGTGAGAGAAGAATCGGAGGAAGCAATATGCAGTGACAAACTTGTGCAGCGTCGGGAGTGCAGAGTGAAGTGAAGGTGCCCGCGCCGAAACAGCTTTTGGAGACAGTCGCTAAGGGATTGGTGATGGCTTCGCTGGATGCTGAGATGGTTCTGAGGCTAAGATAAAGATTTGATTGGGAAAACTGTTGGATTTAGATGGGCGCAGCGATGTAGGTAGGTCTAATTGACATGAGGATGATGAAAGGAAGGAGGAGGAAGAAGAGTTCTCGCAGCTATGTGGCTGCCGCCTTGGCAGCGACACGCTGCCAAGATAGGGGCAGCGCCTCAATTCCAACAGAAACTAGGACCTTCACTTCGACAGCGAGGCCGCCACCTGAGCAGCTCAAGCACGCTACCCGGCTCCGCGCTATCGGAGCGGCCCAGCAAAGTCGAACTCCCGTGGTGTTGGCTACGAACCTACGATTGCAATATTATCGTAGAGCCAATGGGAGACAAGCTCATTCGATGGAGCTGTTGTGGTGTTGTAGTCTAGTCGTTGGTGGAGGCTGTTTCCGATCGGGGGTAACGGATTGGAATCGTGCTAGCAGCATTCGCGTTCACTCGAGGATATTGCGCGCGCTCTACAAGAGGTGAGTGCGCCTACAGTAGTTTATATGCTACTACTGGCTATGGGTCATGGCGGCGCACTGACAAGTCATAGCAACCTGCCATTAGTCACGATTGGCAATTGACTCTCCTTGCAGTCATGATTCGCAACAGAGGACTACCATCAAAACGGGTATGAAAACCATCCGACGTACGATTACCTGACTTAGGGGACAGGCCCTGGATCATACCGACGTAGAACCGATGCCTAGTTGTACGACAGGACACCTCTGGGGTGAATTGCAGAATTTTCACTGGTGGGCATGAGTGGCGCGTTAAGCGTTACCTGAAGGACCTGTTGAAGCTCCAGTTAATCAAATGACGAGCTCTTGTTAAATAAACATATTATAGCGCGGATATTGAGCGGCGGGCGGCAGAAGCGCGGTGGTGGAGAGAGAATTCTAGGGGGACGATACATGGTCACTATACTTTCTCTCGAATGGCAGAGTCTCTAGTGGCGCCGTACGGAAGAACCCTACTGCAGAGGCAGGCCAGGCTTCACGATTACGCTTCCGGCGGGCGCTGGCGGTCTGGGCTATATATATGGGAGTACAGACCCGAGGGCCACGGTCACCGCTGCTCGGACAGCTCCAATAACCGAATGATAAAAGTAATGTATATTAGCAACAAGTCCGCATAGGTGCCATGAAGGCGGCTGGGACGGTAAATGATCTGGGGACCGGTGCCAAAGCAGAAATGCAGCTCCATCACCGTACGCGTGGAAAAAGAAGATATCACCCCCAACGTCAAGGTTTGATAATACAGAAAGAGAGCGAAAAGGAAAATACCAAACGCACAGGCGCCTAACTATGCAACTGTAACACGGATGATAGCACTCTCTGGTGTCTTCACGGCCCTGACAAGCTCCACCGGATAGTCGAGGGCTTCCGCAAAGTCAAATGTGCGACCAAACCGAAGATCCGTGATCTTATCAGCGATTTTAGCAAAAGTAACCTGCTCGTCTGTGACATCTCCCGGAAGGTAACCCCAGTTGTCGTGCTCGATCCTCTGACGCTCCATAAGGTATTCGTTCTCAGGATGAAAGTCAAAGATGATATAGACTCCACTGGCAGCACCATTCCTCCCAAATCTTATCACAGCGTAGAAGTGTGTCGGAAACCAAGGCCCTTTGGCGGCATCTGCATAGCTCCTTAGGTTATCGGGATTATCACCCCAGAACTCAAGATTTCCGATCTGGTGAAACACGAAGCCCGCGTAGTCTGGGTCGTCGGACTCATTAGATTTGGTGCTCATCTCTGAGAGGTTGGCCTTGCGGCTCCGTGAGGGTATCTTCGGTTGGACGTTGGTGTTGACGCCGAGGACGTTCATGGAAATGAGTTCGCGGTCGGTTTTGGGGTCTTGTTGATCCGGTAGTAGTCCATGCGCCCCCGGGACGATGCGGTAGATTGTGCCAGCCCGATCTCTTCCAACGGGGAGCCAAGGGACCACACTTCGTTCCAGGGTATTCACAAGCTTCCCCCGAGCGATATTGTCGTTGAAATTCATTGTTGCAAGCATTTCCGTCAACTCTTCTGGCGAGATGTTGGTCATTTCTCGCTCCTCCAGCTGCTTGTTCGCTCTCGCCGACGACCACTCGCAGAAGGCCAGGCGATCAGCCTTATCGGGCCACCTTTTACGGAGTCTCTCTCCGAGATCTTGCCGTGCGGCGAAGGGTTTTCCTTTATCCTCGTTCCGGAAGGCCAAAAACTCTGCGTCAGTAGGCATGACGGGTGGTAAGCAAGAGAATGCAAAGGCTAGACGGTTCGCACGACACTGCTAAGGTAGAGGATATGGTGAGGCGAGCGTGCGAGAAATCCAGCAGTTGGTTAATATCGCGCGCTCAAATCGGAGTGGAAGGAGGTGTGGAAGGCAAATCGTGAACCCGCTAGTGAGGGAAGAGCATGCTCATTCTATGGTGGGATATGGAGGGTTTATATACACAACCCATTGTGTAATTATGTAATATGCCCTTTTCTTGGCATCTTTGCTCCACCCGGTCCACTGTGGCTCGTAGCTAGTTACGCCCGGGTCTGGCAACCACCGGTCTTGCAATGATTCACCATGTTACGGAGTAGACAATAGACGCGGCACACAATAGGCGCAGCACACAATAGGCGCAGCGCTATAGAGAAGCCAACAAAGAACTGTGCACATGGCTCAACTAACGGCAAGTTCTATTCTGTATATGCGGTCTTAGCTATTATTGATGTTATCTCTATTTGGTAGCCCTTGCTACAACGCATTTAATTACCCGCCAATGTCCTATTATCTATTCAATAACTAAGAAGTCTATTACTTAAATTCAAGTATAAGTACTACCTTCTCGAGATTTTTCTTTCCAAGATCTTCCATTCCTTCCGCATAATGACTTCGACCCAACTACTCCTTAACGAGAGATGCTTAGCCCGGTTGCCGGTACTTAGTTTCGGCGCTCATATGACGATTGATGTTGTTCGGAAGGACTTCACATTACCACTGCTAGTGCACATCCTAGCTTCTGAAAGACTTCGGCAGGACGTGGATCATTTCGTGAAACAGGGCCCGTACAAGCAGAAAGGTATGTGAAGTATCTTCTGCACTAACCTGGCAGCAATGCTCTGCTTATTCAAATCTTAGATGTAGTTAGGCAGTTCGCTCTTAGCGCCCACCACCATTTAAAGATCCTTCTGGAACCGGCGTTTGATATGCTTAGTGAAGGACTTCGGGACTATCGTGGCATAAGAGCCAGTGATCAGTACCTAGATGGACAGATACCCACTATTGGAGTTCTACTGGAACAAGCAGAGGATTCGTTGGACAGCCTACGATCATCTTGGGCGCGTGTAGAGATAATGCTGGCCTATAATTTTCCCGTCTTACCAGGGTCTGTTGTGCCAACTGCATCTCCGAGGGAACTCCTGGTTCATCTTCTTGTGAATCAACCGTCCATTTTAGAGAAGATCGCTACGGGTGGTAACGCTGTTCTTGGTAAGTTACTGTTTGGATCTCATATAGCAACTCGCTGACCACATGCCCATGAGAAGGGGATATCGGGAAGCATATAGGCATGCCGTCTACGCTCCAAATCCAAAACAACTTCAGGATGATCATGCCGAAGAAAAGGGTAGCCGATGGATCGCCGAAGATGTTTTTTGTGTGTTACCATCCCGCAAGTGGTAACCGAGAACTCTTCGTGGGCGCAAGCCAAGCAAACTGGACGGGGTTACCGGCAATCGGCCGTATTCGACGGGAAGATCGGGACCACAGACTCAGTTCATACATTCCACTTACCACCAGGGCATTTAATGCCCTTCGACAAGCCGAGGAGAACGCCGTTCTTCCGGTATCTATGAGGAATTTGCCAAAAAAGCTAAAAGGTTATCAGGTCCGGATCAGAGCTATTGCCGCAATGAGAAACTCCCACCCCGACTTCCTTGGAAGGACGACAGAGGTCGGCCAGGCATTCGACAAGACGATGGAGCCCCAGCAATGCTGCTATGCTTGTAAAGGGATGATGGGCTACAAAATAGCGGCTGAATTTCCCCAAGACGCTATTCAGACCAACATACGCGATTTTTGTTGGAAGTCAATGGGTGACTACACCCATGCCTGTGCAGAGGCGGAGGTCAGTCTCCAGTGCAGCATGCACTGGATTAGGGGTGGTAGGGACATAAAGTACTGAGGCACAGTACGGGAACCACAATGGGGGACACCACTCCTTCTGTTTTTTCTTTTCCATTTCCCCATTTCTTTCGTTCTATTTTACACTTCCTGTTTCTAGCAACAAAAATGGATGAAGTTATTAGCTTCACTCGGGGCTAAAAGAGAATATACTGTGGCTGTTGACATCTAGTCGTTGGGTGAGATTGCCATTCGCGCTTTGACCGGAGAGCAGCCCTTTCCCATCGGATCCTTGAGAACATATGTTGGAAGGGTTTCACCTTTTCCCATACAGATGCTGCAGGTACATGGTGTTAGCGAGGAAGGTGTCACCCCCCAAATGGCCTAACGGCTTCAATGCTAGAGGACTTCGTTGATGCGAGGCTTGACCGCGGAGCATTCTGCTCAAGGGCAATGGCCTCGTGAAAATGTTCTATCGAGGTCACAGGGTTAGAACTTCGTCTATGGGCGATCAATGGAGTTATGACGCCTTGTGACATGGTACCACGGCATCCGCCCATTCAACCGTGGCGGGTAGAACTTTCTAAATAAGAAGTTCGGTCCAGCGTTAGCCCAAGCACATCATGCGATAGATTATAGCCCGTAGATAATCCAGTAATCTCTTTTGAACTCTAGCAGCAGAAAATACTTTCCCCCCGAAAATGCAGAGCGATGGATGTTTTCTTGCGTCCAGGGTTGGGTACATACAGCACGCCGCGGGAAGTGGTTTAGTTGAAGGAGCGATTTAACAATTCTGAAATGTTGCATGCATATTAAAACGTCAGCCAACGTTATCGAGTAAATCTAGCGGGAACAAGAAATTATTTGTCGGTTATTAAGGGAGAATAGCAACGACGCCTGTCGAAATTTCCTGGACACAGGGATCGAGGAAAAGGGCCTACTCCTGACTGCGAGGGAGTATATGTTGAGTAATGAGGCGGTGCCAAGCGCCACAAGGATTGTGGAGGTGGCAATGCCATGGAGCATTACCTAGTCTCAGCTGGCATCGCCCAATGGAAATCGACCAGAGGTCTGCCACAGGCCATTCTGAGCATTTAAGCCGGTAGGAACTCCATGTAATTAATCAGAACATCACTAAGAAGCAATCAAGCCATCGCAACATTACAAGCATTCTGTCCCCTTGCCCCTCCCGCTGCGCGCTGATACTCCAGCAGTATAGACCATTCAACCCGACGAACCCCGACAAATTGCTCCTCGCCGTTGCTCTTTTAGGGCAGGAGATGGCCGGAACTCATATCGTTGGTATCCTTCTAGTTAGCGTTTGCTTTGCTTTACTTTAGTCTCTTGTAGGGAAAGGACAGCCTTTCCGTGGACAAATTTTACGCAAAACTCTTCCAAACTGGTTTAGGCAAGTGGGGCTAGCTATGAGATTATATGGTCGCTACACAAATGTTACAGCTCAATTTCAAGCCTTTTTATATTCGCGTCCACCCATGAGCACGTGCCCCACCTTCTTCCACATATGGATGCCATAGACTCTCAACTTATCAATACGTATAACTCTACGTCTAATCATGACGACTAAAGCCTACACTTTCTCTAAGGATGTCCAAGTCACCTGATCTCTTGCCTCACCTTCCATCGCAATCGCTACACCCACAACGCCAACCACAACGCACTCATGGCCTACAACCTCGATACTACCGCCGCCAGAGACTACATCCTAGATAGTCCGGAGAGGGATGCCAGATGTAGCGGTTGTGTCCTCAATTCGATTTATGTCTCTCTGGGACATTCACAACCGCCTCCCGCTGGACCTTTTGCCGGAGTGGGTTTTCTCGAAGCGTAGGAGTCTTTCGCATCATCGAAACGCACCACAGAGGCTATCTTTCCAGCGCTGGAACAAGCGGAGCAACACTCGTCGCAAGTTCCTGGAGCACAGACGCTGGCGGCAAGATACCTAAAGGAAATTGTTGGAAATTGCACCCTCGGGTTTCTTTCATGGCGGGAAATAGGAGACACGAATTGTACCGGATCTATTCAACACGCTAAAACAATTAGCGCGGAAATTCTACTTCCACATGTAAGCGGCCTCGCCGCTCAGCTTCTACTCGCAGCAATCTATTCTACTCTTAATTCCGACGCAAGAGGGGGCAATGGGGCGAGATATCTAATGCACAGGCGCCTAACTATGCAACTGTAACCCTAATGATGGCATTCTCTGGAGTCTTCACAGCCCTGACAAGCTCCACCGGATTGTCAAGGGCTTCCGCAAAGTCAAATGTGCGACCGAACCTAAGATCCGTGATCTTATCAGCAATTTTGGCAAAAGTGACCTGCTCGTCTGTGATGTCTCCCGGAAGGTAACCCCAGTTATCATGCTCAATTCTTTGACGCTCCATAAGGTATTCGTTCTCAGGATAAAAGTCGAAGATGACGTAGACTCCATTAGCAGCACCGTTCCTCCCAAATCTCATCACAGCGTAGAAGTGTGTGGGAAACCAAGGCCCATTGGCGGCATCTGCATAGCTCCTTAGGTTATCGAGACCACCACCCCAGAACTCAAGATTTCCGATCTGGTGAAACACGAAGCCTGCGTAGTCTGGGTCGTCGGGCTCGTTGGATCTGGTACTCTCTTCCGAAAAGTTAGCCCTCGAAAAGTTAGCCCCGCGGCTCCGGGAGGGTATCTTCGGTTGGGTATTGGTGTCGACGCCGAGGACGTTCATGGAAACGAGCTCGCGGCTGGTCTTGGGGTCCTGTTGATCCGGTAGTAGTCCATGCGCTCCCGGGACGATGCGGTAGATTGTGCCAGCCCGATCTCTTCCAACGGGGAGCCAAGGGACCACACTTCGTTCCAGGATATTCACAAGCTTCCCACGAGCAAGATTGTCGTTGAAATTCATGGTTGCAAGCATTTCCATTAGCTCTTCTGGTGAGATGTTGGTCATTTCTCGCTCCTCCAGTCGCTTGTCCGCTCTCTCCGACGACCACTTGCAGAAGGCTGTGCGATCAGCCCTGTCGGGCCACCTTTTGCGGAGGGCCTCTCCCAACCCCGGCCGTACAGCACGGTCTTGTGCCAGCATCCCATCCCGAAAGGCCTGAAACTCTGCGTCGGTAGGCATGATGGCTGGTGGTAAGGAGAATGTAATGTAATGGCTATTCAGGTTGCGCGAGTCGTCGAGGCAGAGGACGTGGTGGAGTGAACGTGTGGGAAGTACGCATCATGAAGTGCGGCGGATCACTCCCAACAATTTTCCCATTTGACCGAATAGGAATCGCCTAAATTGTATGACTCCTATTTGTACCCACGGACTTGCGGACGGAAAAAATTCTATTGCAACCCCCATACACCGTTCACCAGAACGTGTGGGAAATTCAAATGTCGCGCGCTCAAGTTGGAGTAGAGAGTGGCGGCTGCTTATAGTTATAAAATTCTTCTTTCACATGTGAGCGGCCTCGCCGCTCAGCTTCAACTTGCAGCGATCTATTCTACTCCCAATTCCAATACCAAAGGAGAGCGCAAAGAAAAATACTCAACGCACAAGCGCCCAACTACGAAACCGCAACCCGAATGATGGCATTTTCTGGAGTCTTCACAGCTCTGACAAGCTCTATCGGATAGTCGAGGGCTTCCACAAAGTCAAACATGTGACCAAACCTAAGATCAGTGATCTTATCAGCAATTTTGGCAAAAGTGACCTGCTCGTCTGTGATGTCTCCCGGAAGATAACCCCAGTTATCATGCTCTATCCTTTGGCGCTCCATAAGGTATTCGTTTTCAGGATAAAAGTCAAAGATGACGTAGACTCCACTAGCAGCACCGTTCCTCCCAAATCTCATCACAGCATAGAAGTGTGTGGGAAACCAAGGCCCATTGGCGGCATCTGCGAAGCTCCTTAGGTTATCGGGATTACCACCCCAGAATTCAAGATTTCCGATCTGGTGAAACACGAAGCCTGCATGGTCTGGGTCACCGGGCCTGTTAGATCTGGTACTCTCCTCCGAAAAGTTAGCCCCCGAAAAGCTAGCACCGCGGCTCCGGGAGAGTATCTTCGGTTGGACGTTGGTGTTGACACCGAGGACGTTCATAGAAACAAGCTCGCAGTCGGTCCTGGGGTCTTGTTGATCTGGTAGTAATCCATATGCTCCCGGGACGATGCGGTAGATTGTGCCAGCCCGATCTCTTCCAACGGGGAGCCAAGGGACCACGCTTCGCTCCAGGGTATTCACAAGCTTCCCCCGAGCGAGACTATCGTTGAAATTCATTGTCGCAAGCATTTCCGTCAGCTCTTCTGGCGAGATGTTGGTCATTTCTCGCTCCTCCAGCCGCTTGTCCGCTCTCGCCGACGACCAGTTGTAGAAGGCCATGCGATCAGACTTATCGGGCCACCTTTTATGGAGTCTCTCTTCTAAGTCTGACCATGCGGCGAAGCCTTTTCCCTTCTCCGCGTTCCGGAAGGCCAAAAACTCTGCGTCAGTAGGCATGATGATGGCTGGTAGAAAGGGAATGTAATGGCTAGACGGTTTGCGCGCGTTGTTGAGGCAGAGGGTATGGTGGGGCGAACGTGCGGGAAATTCAAATGTCGCGCACTCAAGTTGGAGTGGAGAGTGGCGGCTGCTTATAGTTATAAAATTCTTCTTTCACATGTGAGCGGCCTCGCCGCTCAGCTTCAACTTGCAGCGATCTATTCTACTCTTTATTCTATTGGAAACGGATTGGATTGCTACTCTAATGTATATAGACTATGCGGGAATCAACTGGATTTAAATACATTAAGCATTGCTGCGCAGCAGCAATGCCAAGCGCTATTCTCGGTTGTGCCGAGGTTATCGCCACCATGACGATATCCCCAACGTCATAGTGTTGAGGTCGCCCTGCGACCTCAACTGGCTCTGTTCCAATTCTCAGCTGCTCATGGATCCACGCAGTAATGCGTGGACCACTCACAGCGAGTAGGAGCTACCCTGAGTAGAATGCTCCGAGGTCATGCCTCGCAACAAATTCCGACGCAAAAGGGGGGCGTAGGGCGAGATATCAAATGCACAGGCGCCTAACTACGCTGTAACCCGAATGATGGCATTCTCTGGAGTCTTCATAGCCCTGACAAGCTCCACCGGATAGTCAAGGGCTTCCGCAAAGTCAAACGTGCGACCAAACCTAAGATCAGTGATCTTATCAGCAATTTTGGCAAAAGTGACCTGCTCGTCTGTGATGTCTCCCGGAAGGTAACCCCAGTTATCATGCCCGATTCTTTGACGCTTCATAAGGTATTCGCTTTCAGGATAAAAGTTGAAGATGACATAGACTCCATTAGCAGCACCGTTCCTCCCAAATCTTATCACAGCATAGAAGTGTGTGGGAAACCAAGGCCCATTGGCGGCATCTGCATAGCCCCTCAGGTTATCGGGATTATCACCCCAGAACTCAAGATTTCCGATCTGGTGAAATACGAAGCCTGCATGGTCTGGGTCATCGGGCTCGTTGGATCTGGTACTCTCCTCCGAAAAGTTAGCCCTCGAAAAGCTAGCCCCGCGGCTCCGGGAGGGTATCTTCGGTTGGGCGTTGGTGTTGACACCGAGGACGTTTATAGAAACAAGCTCGCGGTCGGTCTTGGGGTCTTGTTGATCTGGTAGTAGTCCATGCGCTCCCGGGACAATGCGGTAGATTGTGCCAGCCCGATCTCTTCCAACGGGGAGCCAAGGGACCATGCTTCGTTCCAGGGTATTCACAAGCTTCCCACGAGCAAGATTGTCGTTGAAATTCATTGTTGCAAGCATTTCCGTCAGCTCTTCCGGCGAGATGTTAGTCATTTCTCGCTCCTCCAGCCGCTTGTCCGCCCTCGCCGACGACCAGTTGTAGAAGGCCATGCGATCAGACTTATCGGACCACCTTTCACGGAGGGCATCTCTCAACTTCGGCCGTACAGAAAGTTCCTGTGCCAGCATCCCATCCCAAAAGGCCTGAAACTCCGCGTCAGTAGGCATGGTGGCTGGTAGAAAGGGTATCAGGGCCGGTGAGTAGTATGCTCTATTCTCGTCCTGCTACCCGCGCCAAGTAATCTAGCTAGTTACCCCAGGCTCAGAAACTGCCTCCACAGTGGAGAGTGGAGGCTACTTATAGAGGCGCAGCGCTATAGGGAGGTCGACCAAGAATTGTGCACGCGGCTCAAATAATGCTAGGTTCTATTTATATATGTTGACGTTGTGGACCGGGTATCCGTTCCTTTTTCGGGAATGCTTTGCGGTTGAATATTGATTTTTGAATGGTTGGGATTGAAGCGGCGATGGAGGTCATAGTATGTCAATGCGCTTAATGTATATAGATCCTCAGCTAGCGCCGCCTTTGAAGGTGTTGCGGGTCGGAGGTGACGGTAAGTGCGCGCGGAAGAAGGACTGTACTTCAGAGCAGAATAGATGATTGTATTGAGTGTGTGTGCTATGGAGCTACGAAGAAGAAACTATCTAAATGGACACGATTGTGCGTCACGTGAACTCCAACCGTGACAGGAGGAGTAGGGGCCAAAGAAGGAACACTCTCATTTAAGATACTTCCTATTCACCAACTGACCCAGTCTCTGCACACTGAATATGCTCCTCGCGATGCCAGTATAGCTCAGGGGGCAATGGAGGGTGAGAACAGCCATGGCAACACGGCGGCAGGCATATTGTGTTGAAAGAAGAGTAGAATTGATTGCATTGACTATGTACAGCGATCGTCTTGCTTATAAGTGGGAGGAAGAAATTTTTTCGTTGAGCGCGAGGGCGCTAAGCCGACCGAATAGTACATGTAGCTAGAACTAATTGGCTTGCCCCTATTCCCCAGGACTCAACGTGCCTTCTGGTGAGGCTAGTCGCCTGTAAATTTTCATCCCGGTAGGCGACTTTATTCTGCTGTAGCCGGCTTTCAACTCGGTGACTTGTTGATGGGCTTCACCGAATTGGAGGAAACTGGCGAGTTTAAGATAAGGGATTGTGTGGGTAGGTAGGGGACAAGTAATAGATGAGGTAATACAGGCGGGGAAGAGGTCACAAAAGGAGAGAGTAAGGTTGCCGTCCGATACAAGACTTCCGTCACTGTTGCGAAAGGGCTAGGATAGGGTTAGGAGAGAAATTATAGGTGCAGGAGGACTCATAACAAACCTCTGCATCAACAACAGTGTTAACCCTAAGAAATGGGGTATCGTCTTTATGGAACCCTTCCTCTGGTCTCCATACAGAAACAGTCGCCTCCTTGGTTCCGCGGTTATGAATATCGAAACCGATAACAACTGAAATATTTCCCAGGGAACCTGTCACGAGAGCACGATTCGTGGCTTGGAAAGCAGAGCGTGGGGTGCCTCTTATTCAACGATACTAAACTAAAGATTGGAAGCGGGTCCATATGGGACCGCGCTTATTACTGTGGCCGCTTAGTCAACATGCGGTCACAGACAGGTAGGGTGAACCCTATCGCCGGGTAGCGGCGCGTGGATCCGTAGATCGCGGCATTCATAACAGAACCCAAGATAAAATCCTCTGCCAGCTTTGGGAGGTCCTTGCGCTTTTGGGAGAATGACGTTTCAATTACAACGCCAGGGTAGTTGGCCTCAGCATAAGCAAGTGATCCATCCGGAGAATGCTTGGATGATCTGTCATCACCATTTTCGTTATGGTAGAAGATGCGAGAGGATGAATGATAATGGACAAGAGATACTAGGGAGGAGAGGTCGAGATTGACATCGGTTACCTTTTTGAATGTCTTGACCCAGTCTAGCATGTCATCAACAAAGCAGAATGTAAAAGTTTCATGGATGGCTGTCGTCATTCGATAGATCAACTCGCCGGTGTATGGATTCCAGTCGTATCTGTTGATTAGTAGCTTAATCCGACGTCAAAGGGAATCGGGCCTAACAGAATAAGCATGCCTAATCTTATCCTCCATATATTCCCACAGGTCTTCTTGCCTCAGCCGCTGCTGAAGGATCTCGTAATCTCCGACCTGGACATGAATCTTGATCCACTGATTGTCCGGTGGGTCTCCTCGGTAGCACGGGCGGATGATTTCGAGTGCTTGGACTACTGATGACGGGAGACGGGTGGGTGTCTTGCGTGCCTTCTCGGAGAATTCAGGTGGAGAAGGTAAAGAAGTTATGGTCGCAGACGGAGGTGCCGTAGATGGGGAGGCGCTAGATGCTGGGCTAAGCATTGCTTCCGCGTTGGATTTCAATTGAATCATGAATGGGTGATGAGAAGAAGAGGAGAGAGGGGAAGAAGGGTGGTTGTCGGCTGAAAAGCCGGGGAATAGGTCTACCTGGGTCCCGGGTCAGCGGGAAGGCAGTCACGGTCACGAGGGTAAGTGATGTTAGCACGGTAGAACACAGACGTTGAGTGTTATTACTGTACATATGTACATGTACACGTATCCCCCCAGCAGCACATGACTTAGGCGAGCCTCCCTCACCCGAGAGAACACCCAACGAACTCACAAGTCAGGTCAATAAATATGCACCAACAACCCACATTCGATTTCTTGCGAATGCTCGCCAGGACCAACACCCCAGAGCCCAGGTGCACCGCCGCTGTCACCATAGGAGCTAAGACACGGAATATGTGACTCCACGTTATGGTTACGTACGCTCTACGAACCCATATGGCCTCTTGAGCAAGCGGGGGTGTTGGAGTTCTTTCATGGTGGCAAATAAGGGTAGGCCAATTAGTGCTGTCACTGTTCGCTCGGTCCAGAGTACTGAGAAGGCTCTTCGTGGGGTCAGTTGCGGAGGTGTTGCTTGCTTAATTCTACGGGTGGCCTAGTGGGTTTATATACACGTGAGAGCCATTAACTCCGGTTCCGTGACTCGGAAAACACGCTTAGGGTAGACCCTTATCCCCGGCCCACAGTACTAGTGAGAAATTTTTCCCTTTTTTGTATGGGTAGTCGCGCCACTTGAGAACTCGCTGTATGCTCGAATAACATGCAATGCAATCTGCAATTCCAGCGGATGGGAGTGCCGTTAAGGTGTTTCCCGTGTCGCTATAGCCCGGATGGCCGGATTGTGCAGATAGACTCTGTGGTCGAGGTCTTCGTACGACATATATCTGATCGATAACTATGGACGGTGCTAAATGTAAGTCGACGGTCGACAAAAAAAGCCATGTTTCTGTCGGTCAGGCCAGCGGTCGCCACGCCAACAGATACCCTTTCGTAGCAGCGGTTATAGGAATTATCGCGTTATAAAAAATACGAATACGCAGGTCCACCTGAATCCCAGATTCTTACTAACAACCGTGCTATAAGAACAGAGTCCATAGCCCCGACCATAATCTTGCAGCACGACTCAACCGCTATTCATTCATAATTCCCGTGCTGCGAAACAGGCCCGCGCAGCAGGAACAATGTCCTCCCCCGGATGCTCCAGAACAAGGCCCACGCCAACAAGCTGAAACACAAGCTGTACACGGGTTGTTGTTGTTGGCGCGCTATTTTGTGCGTTACACTTTGCGAGCCGAAAATGCTGCTTACGCCCAGTCTGTTGGAGATTGCGAAGATTGAGCCAATAAGTGAGCCGAAAGTCACATATAAGATCCGAATCTGCCCGGGTAGACTGTCTTCGATTGTTCCTATGTGTGTCGAGTGGGGGGGGGAGAAAGAGAGAGGGTTTATTACAAATGCACAGCGGATTGGATGGCGGCGGCTCCCCCTGATTCGTGTTCATAGTGTTTTAACACGCGGTATGCAACACAGACATCCATCTAGTGCCCCAAACAGTCCTCCGGGGGCGCTACATCCAGGAGGCGCGCGGCGGTGTAGCATCTTTCTCAATCAAATTCCAATGATTGATCACTGATCGCCTAAGGAGAATAGTAAAACAGCACCGATCGGATGGGATCGAGTATATAAAGCCTAGCGGATATCCCACTGCCTACGGACTCTCAATAGATATATCCACCAAACTTACAGAAACTCTCACTTCACGATTTTCCCCCCTTTTTTGCGCTAGCTGTTCAACGCTTCAGATTGATATTATATATATCTTAACCAAAAATACCCAGCAACCCACCTCCGAAAAATAAAAAAAAAATACATATCCAACATCTAAATCTTCAGTCTCCACGACATGTGTCAACTCCTATACCCCCAGTACCTCTGCGGGCACCCGTACGAGTACCAGATGAGAAGACGGTGCTCGGAAGCAAAAAGTCGTCAGGTGGATAGCTGTGGAAGAGAAAGCAAAGTTGATACCGACTTAGATGGGACATGTTCGGAGAGTTGCCCTATCAGCCGTGCAATGCGATCTGGCTGGACTTGCCCTCTCTGCAATGCGTGGAATGGAGTTCAAATCGAATTAAACTATGCCCCAAGACAATGCAGTAACTCCATCGGAAATTGCAGCCACCAACTCTGCTAACCTTGGCGGTAGTTGCTACCGTACACCAATGCCTGTGCTTCTTGGTGATGGCGTCATGAAGCTACGGGTAAACTCAACGATCGCAACAAGGGGCTCGCAATCTTACACGCACAGTTAATGGGCGTCACCCACCTTCCTGTCCTCTAGAATCGAATTAAGTCGACTAGCTACCCATCTCCATTTACGCTACCTTCGTCGTGATCCCCCCCCCCCCCAACAGTCCATAGGCGTGAATTCTGCAATCCCAACATATCCGAGGCTAAGTCAACAACATGATTGCCCCAAAGCCAGATCAAAGTGGTTTTACCGGGAGCTATGGCACACATGGGAAATTGCAGGCCCAACTAAAGTTTAATGAGGTAATACTTATCAGTATCAAAGCGAACTATATAAAAACTTTCGATAGCAGTCTCTAAAACGTCTTTTATATATAAGTGAGTTGCAGATATAAGCGAGCGACGCACTCGAAAACCGTAAAAAAATCCGCAAAAAATCACCATGAAATATTGTTACAACCATATAATAAAAATATTTATAACTCTTTATACTTCAGCTTTTGGATATACTTTGACTTTACTTTCCTTCTTCTCAGGTTCATTGGTAGAGTCGTTAGATAGATCTTGACATTTAAATACCTTCTAAAATTTGAGTGAAATATTCGAACTTCAACAATGGCTAATTTTTCGCTTGACTAAAGTTTCAACAGTTACTTGATTATGCAAGAGTAACTTACTATTAAGATTTTGGGTCGTAATACTATATGGTTGTGGGGATACTTCATCGTGATTGTTGCAGGATTTGGTGTGATTTTTGAGTGCGCCGCGCTTATAAAATACGTTATATAGTTAATATTCATTTTTTAGGTTTGGTGGGGCACTGCGGGTGACGAAGCTAGACCGCGTGACTTCGGCAACGAGCCCCGCGGTCCGCCGAACCCAACCCAGGCGGTAGAAACCCGCGCAGGGTGCAGCTCCGCGATCTTTCGTCTGATTGAAACAACGATCGAAGTGTTGGAATCGCCTCGTCGCGCCCTACGCGCGCATAGAAAGTCTTGCGGGCACGTCGTAGTTGGAAAATGGCCCATTTTGGGTGGGGTGGGGCAGCCTCGCCCTTGGCTAGAATAAGCTTACTTAGCGAGGTGTTGGGTGGGGGAAATGCGGGGATGATTGCAACGGGCGGAAGAGGTTGACGATGATACTGTATGAACCTCGATGAAGGGGTGGGTTGGAAAGGAGCGCGCGAGAGAACCGCAGGGAGAGGGGCAGAGCGCCAGTCGGCTAGGATTCTTGGCGCGGGCAGCTCGCCCCGCTGCTGCTTGTTCTTCTCTGCAAAGATGACAGCGAGAGCACTAGAACACCGCCGGCACCGAACTGTGTTCACACTACTCACTGGCGCCGTACTGTATCCGCAGTAGTTGGCTAATCATGTAGGCATGCAAAATGGGGGTGGGCGCACGATATGGATTGGCTGCGCAAAGCTGGATGGCCAGGGAGTTGTGGGCATACCCGGGTTAGAGTGGTAAGGCCACACGATGGACGTCCATCTAGACTAATGCTTGTCTAGATTCGTACTGCAGATCACAGCGGAAGTAGATCTGCGTCCTGCTATGGCAGCTCTGGCACAGCCAAATCCTTCTGTGACCGCAGCCGGGACGAGGCTGAGGTGGCAGTCCTGCTCCAGGCTTGCATCCAGCCCGCGCTTGGCACCACCTTCACCAGTAATACTGCGCTCGGCGGCGGATCCACCACACCAGCCTGACACCCATTCGGCCAGTCGAAGCACACATTCGTTCGCCAAGGCAATCTAGAGCGAGGGCCAAGGGCCTTGGAGGGTCGGCTGATTGTACTGCAAAAAAACAAAAGCAGCCGAGATGGGCCAAGGTCCGCCGCCACCAAGCTTTCTCTATTTGAGAATGCCTGCCCCGCACCAGATACTCTCTCTCCCTCACACACTTCGCTTGGGTGTCTCTGGCTTTTCCTGCACCATCGCCCTTGGGAAACAGGTCTCTCACCCGTCCATTGGGAGTGCCACCATACCGGCTGCAACGATGGCGACGACCGTATGGCCTCCGACTCCGCTAACCAATACTTTTACTCCGCCTACGAATTGCCTTCACGACCTTAGGCTCTCCCTCAGTAGTTATTCTAACCCATCGTATACCTCGCTCTATACCTATGCTTACATTGCAGCCCCCTATGCCGGTTCCACCGCTCAGAGCTGTTACCCCCCTTCCTTCTACAGCCTAATGTTAGCTGGTTCTGCCTACTTCTACTCTCCCGGAGTCTGCCCAAGCGGGTACACAAGCGCATGTCAGCCTTACCTGTTGAATGTCCCTCCCATTACGGCTGGCGAAACGGCGGTTCAGTGCTGTCCTAGGTGGGGAAGAGTCCTCCAAATAGTTAGATTCATCTGCTAAGGGTTCCGGTTGCCAGTGGGTACTCATGCTCCGGCTATTATTATTGTTCAAGCAGCTTCAAGGGCTCGGTCACCCTCACGCCGACGCACTATTACGGCACTGCAGCATACACGTCTCCCCCAATCACCATCACAGACAACGTATATCATGCGTACCCGTTATCGCTGACATACGCAGATGGCTATGCGATACAAGTCCGGTTCAAAGCCACAGACATCACGACTCCGACCCCCTCCACCTCAACTAGCACATCCACATCTACACTTCGCTCCACATCTCCTACGGCAGCGGGGGGATCTGCAGGCCCGTCAAAAGGAACTTTAACAACTATAGCCATTACTGTGCCTCTAATCCTAATCGCATTGCTGGTCGGGCTATTCTTGGGCTGGCGGTATCGGAGACGGTCACGGGGCAATACCCAGTTCGGATCAACCGCCCAACAGTCTCCCACAGTCGCAGTCGCGTATTCGCAGCCCATGACACCACCCCCAGCTGAGCACCTCCAGCCAAATGTTGTCTATTCGCCTCCAGTGTATCCAACGCCGTCTAGAACCCAGACTCCGGCAGAGTATCCGCAACCGTATTCTATAGAGACCGGTGAATTGGAAGGGAGGCAGCCTGAACGGAGATATGGCTCGCCATGGCGGTCAAAGGAATAGATTTTGGACCGGATTTCTGCTGAGGGGTGAGGAGGTACTAGTTGTGATATTGGTCGATTTCAGTAATATGGTTATACATAAGCATCCATTTGATGTCTGTCTTTTAGTGTGGGTTGCTGTCTACGATATCCTCTCTATTTCCGGGCATGAGCCATGCTGCGGAGTCGACCGTCGTTGGCAGAGGTAATATAGATATTGGAGGCGATGAGGCGGATCCGGGATCACGTGATCGGCAGAGATATACTGAGGCTGAAAGTTACGGAATCTACGTAGGCTCACTGCAAAAGTGATCGGACTCTCGCTTAGGTACCCACCCCACTAAATTCTAGTTAAGCAGCCTTTCGCAGTTCTTGCCGGGCGACCGCCGCATGCCATCGCCACACTGGTATTGTCTTTGCTGTTGCTACCCTCCCTACTGCTGCTGCTACTACTGTTCTCTTTCCTGCTGCTGCTGCTCTCTCCGCTGCCACTTCTGCTTTTTTCGCTGCTGTTGTTGCTGTTCTTCCCGTTGCTGTTGCTGTTCTCTCCATTGCTCTCTTCGCTGCTGTCGCTGTGCTCTCTGCCACTGTTGTAGCTGCTCCTCTTCCTGCTGTTCTCTCTGCTGCTCTCCCTGCTGCTCTCCCTGTTGCTCTCCTTGCTGCTCTCCCTGCTGCAATTGCTGTTGCTCTCGCTGCTGCTCTCCCCGTTGCTTTCCTCGCTGAGGTCGCTGCTGCTCTCCCTGCTGCTCTCTCTGCTGCTGCTGCTGCTCTCCCCACTGCTTTCCCCGCTGCGGTCGCTGCTGCTCTCTCGGCTGCTCTCTCGGCTGCTGTTGTTGCTGCTCTTTTGGCTGCTCTTTCTGCTGCTCTCCTTGCTGCTCTTGCTGTTGTTGCCGTTGTCGC
>JAJDFE020000484.1:0-28754 GCA_021527465.2 Geoglossum glabrum | reverse complement strand
TACGAGGTAGAAAAGATCCTCGCAGTAAAGCTCGTACGAGCCAAATTGAAATATAGAATACAATGGAAAGGATGGGACCCGGACCCAGAATGGTACCCGGCCTCAGCCCTAAGCAATAGCCCTATTGCTCTACAGAACTTCTACGAGCAAAATCCTACGAAACCCGGACCCCCGAAGAACCTGCAGTATTAGCTAGAATGTGCTAAAAATGACGTCCATCCGGAAGCCCGCCCCGACGACAATAGTACGAACACAAAAAACCCAAGCTCGAGGACGAGCTTACTTCAAGGGGGGGGGTAATGTTACGAATATCGCGGAAGCCTCAGCACGAGCCTCAGCCGGAGCCGCAACCACGAGCCCCACTCGAGCTCAATGACCTCAACACTTCAGATAGCACTCGAACCGCCACCCTCGTATGCTCGTCACCAGTTACACGGGCCTCGCCTGACCTCACGATAGGACCCATACCGCTCGTAGTATAGCTATGCGCCCGAATCGCGTCCGGTAAGGTTCGAGCGACCCGAGACATCCAGAACGGAGGTTCGAGAGCTTCTTCTTCTCATGTATATAAACGCGGGGTCTCCTTCGAGACCTACTTTTCTCTTTAGCTTTGAATCGTCGAATAGAAGTAGTCCTATCTTGCTTTCCAAGCGCCTGGAATCTACGTTCGTGACACTTAGCAGAGAACTGTCTCCGCTTGGGCCGAGGCTCTTCCTGCTCGACATCGGCCTGAATATGTACCTGATACTCTGCCAGGGCCCAAAAATAGTTCTCGTGGGCCAGTAGAGCCTGCTTGTATAAAGGGCAATCTTCCTCATCTGCTGCTATGTATTTCGTATAGCTATCATTGGTTGAGCAGTCGGGCATTGCCGCGGAGGCCATATGCTTGGATATCCGCTGCCTAAATGGGCTGTCGTTTATGGTATGTTTGTCAGCTAGGTCTAGCCATGGGAATTTGTCCATGTGGACTTTCCACTTCTTGTACTCGAAGGTTTGGCTGTAGCAGTTGGGATTGTCTGTGTCGAGATTCCTGTGAGGAGTATTCCTATAAAACTGCACCTAGTTAATCCTTGAATATGCTCCAAACCAAATGATAGCCTAATGCTCACCAGTCGTGACCAAAGAATCTGTATTTGACGTGATTTGCCCAGCAGCCTATCTTCCTAATGACTGTGTCTTCGTCTTGAAAATTTGGATGGTAATCAAGGTTCTGAAGATCCTGTTCCCAGGCAGGCCTTGCAGTGACATCACGGGGAGCAGCATTGACGCTCTTCATTGTATGGACTTGAAACGTCTTCCAACACTTTCTTGGCCCAGGACCAGCTTGTCACCTCAGTACTACTACCAACACTGATTCCTTAGCGCTAGGGCAAAAGAAATAACAGTGGTCAGAGGACGCTTGTCACAGAATACGTCTGATAGTAGTACTCTAGCCATCAGACCTTGCAGAGATATTGAAATAAGTGGTTGGATGATGTTGCAAGAATGACTTATTGCCTATTTGATGTAGCTCGTTTGTAACTGGACCAATGACTAAGGATCCCCCCAAACCTCCTTGACGTATCAAGTGCAGAGATTCGGCACCTGGGTCCCTTCGTATTCCAGTCCAATGAGACAGATGGGGGCGAGCGCTTACATGGATAATTTAAATTAGGACTGCATCCACTATTTTCTTTTTTTGCCTGTCACCCAGATGACCCGAACTTGGCGTGAGATCTATATTGCTTTGGCACTATACCACGGGGATCCGGGATTGAGACTAGACTATGTGTTGCTGTACTGTAGTCAAGCTCCTTGCAGACCTATTATAAGTGGAAGCTCTGCTGTGCAACAGGTCTATCCGCTCTCCACCAATATGGCCAACTGACACTCTTTGCAATGACATTGTCCATACTGCTCCCAGTACTTTCCAACTTGAAAGACTATGTGCAATTACCTTGAGGTTTAACTACTTCAATCCTGAGATCGAATCCATACTTACATTTTGTAGCTGCGCCTACACAATATATTAGGAGAAGTTTTAAAGGCTTTTGTCAACACGACATGCTTTCAGGTTCAGAATGCCACAGTTCCACATGCCCCAGAGGAAGAACTTGATGAAACTTTAGGCGACTCTGTAGGAAACTTGACAAAAAGTCACTCTGGAAGCCAGAATGACTTGAGATGCCTACAGCATAAACAAGCGGGCCCGATCAATCCATGCTCTACTATATCAGATGAAGAGCATGAAACAGATACAGAACCCGCCCCAAGTCTTTATGTGAAGGAGGCAAAGGCGAGATTAGGGTGCCCCCATCAAGACTGTCCAGGGAAACCTACTTATAGCAAGGAAACACATTTACACCAACATTACAAAATGCGTAAGGCTACCTGCTTGACAGTTTACTGCGCTTTCAGCAAAGAAGAAGCTAACGATTCGCTACATCTAGATGTTTCCTGTAATGTTCAATGCGGGTGTGGCAAAAAGTTTGATCGCATCAACAAGTTTGAAAAGCACCTTCAGAATTGTTCAACAATGCGAAATGAGAATAGAGAAGGAGTCATTCGTCAGGAGGATCATGACGCTTGTTGCATGCAGACTTTAGGTCTAAAGAAACACTGGTCTTCAGTGGTAAAAATGAGCCTAAACCAAACGTTGGCAAGAGTTGTTGCAGAAGCGGAATAGAAGATGACTTCAGAGAGTTGCATCTCCAATGGGCAGTTAAACTCCGAAGTGAATATGGAGCACCGCCGCCAGAAGCTAAAGCAAGCAAATCCTGTCTGTAAGTTCATCTTGATAAATCATAGCGATAGGCAGCCTCTAAGCTCTTGTAGGCACGTCTTTGACTGATAGACCAGGCACGAAACTGCAAAAGGGAAGAAAGCGGTGGTGCACCACAACTGGAGGGTCACATCTAAATAAGTTGTAAGACCGTAGCATAGATCTTAGGGCTTAGCTAGTAGTGTGATGGCTTATAGACGATGGAGGCTCTTCGGCATAGAGTCGTCGTAAAGTGTTCTTAGAAACAATGTAACGAAGTTAGATTAGCAAAAGTACTCTTGATTCTGTAGTGTAGAAGAACTAATCGCTGTCCATTCTACTATGGACAGCGGACTGCTTAAATATATGGTTCCGCCGGCTCCCCAACGGCTACCTCATTCTCTGATCTGTCTCTCATTGTCTTAACTCTATCTGCTACCGGCGACGTCGTCTGTTATCGGCAATGTCGTCTGATCGGTATCGACTGCTTTCAGACGTCGCTCTTCTGGCGTACCGTTTTCGTAGCGATGTCTTTATTAATGGATGTAGAAGGCTGCTTCCGTTATAAGCTTGGCAGTTGTATGCGATTGCAGATGTTGCTTGCTTATGGATCATGTCGTCTTTGTGGAGGTCTAACGTCATTGCGCCATCTGGCAGTTGGAAGCAGTTTTGGAAGTCTGACGCGGCTATGAGCTTCCTTTGTGGGAGCCTCATTACTAGTGCCTTACATATGTATTTAAACAGTTTGCTACCTGTTATGAGCCTCCAATTTGAGCCTCTGATCTAGCCTCTATGAACTTCACTGAGCCGCATGAACTCATTGCCAGACCCACAAACCTCGCGCAAAGCCCTTGAACCTTTACACAGGCCTTAACTATGATACAAGACTCTATGCGGACCTCAACCATGCTTACTACCTAACAGACCTATGAACAAGCCATACTGCGAACCACTACCATTCGTAGTATAGCCAGTGAGCCCAACTGCGGCTGATATAGCTCATGACAGTTTGTGGTGGGTTCGAGAGCTTTTTCTTCTTATGAATATAAACGCGGGGTCTCCTTCTAGACCTACTTGTCAGGGCCTAGACGGTTGGTCGCAAGTACTCAGGCTCGATGTGGGGTAGACGGGCGTACAGTCGGTACTACGAGCTCGATGGTTCATATAGGCTCGTGGTTCGTGGATGTGGAGATGCGGGTATAGCTCTATTCTAATGATGCTCTATGTACAATATGTGTGTTGACCGATGAGGTTGCAAGAAGCATCCTCGTCGGTCTCTAATAGGGGTTCGCGAGCCGTGAATCTTGGCGGTGCGAGCATGGCTCGCTCTGCGGCCCGAGCTCTCGTATAGCCATTACACTACTCTTCTCTTTAGCTTTGAATCGTCGAATAGAAGTAGTCTTACCTCGCTTTCCAAGTACTAAGAACCTACGTTCGTGACAATACCTATAGTAGAATGGGCAGCGATTAGTTCTTTATCCTACAGAATCAAGAATACCTCTACTGATCACAATTACTTAACTTTATTATATTATTTCTAAGAATACTTTATGACTACTTTATGTCAAAGCTTCTCCGTCATCACCAAGCTATCATATTACTAGTTAAGCCTTAAGATTTATGCTACATTCTTACAATATTTATGTTGTATCCTAATTATATAACTATCTGGAAACTATTGTCATATATATCAGGGCTTAGACAATTGGTCACAGGTGTTCGGGCTCGGCGTGTGGTAGATGGATGTAAGGTACTAGCAATGAGGCTCTCACAAAGGAGGCCCATAACCGCGTCAGACTTCCAAAATCGCTTTCAACTACCAGACGGCACAACAACGTCAGACCTCTACAAAGATGACATGATCCATAAGCAAGTAACATCTGCAACCGTATATAACTGCCAAGTAAACAACAGAAATAGCTTCCTATCTCCATTGACAAAAATGTCGCTACAAAAGCAGTATGCCAGAAGAGTGACTTTTGAAAGCAGTAGATACCAATTCGACGACATTGCCAGTAGCAGATAGAGTCAAGACAATGGGAGTCGGGTTAGAGAACGAGGTAGCCATCAGGGAGCCAGATAAATCATGTATTTAAGCAGTTTGCTACTTATAGTAGGATGGGCAGCAATTAGTTCTTACTCTATAGAATCAAGAGTGCTTTTGCTGATCCAAACTTCGTTATATTGTCTCCAAGAAAGCTTTACAATAACTTTATGCTGAAGATCCTCCGTCATCTCTAAGCCATCACATTACTAGTTAAGCCCTAAGATCTATGCTATGGTCTTACAACGGGCGTACGATCAGTACTACAAACTATATGGTTCGTATAGATTCGTGATTCATGGAGGTAGTAATGTGAGTATAGCTCTATTTTAGTGACGCTCTATATATAATATATATGTTGACCAATGAGGTTGCAAGAAGCATTCTCATCGGTCTCTAATAGGGGTTCGCAAGTTACGAACCTTGGTGGTACAAGTATGGCTCGCTCCGCGGTTTGAGCTCTTGTATGGCCGTTACAATATAACTGTATTTGGGATAAGTATCTACTTCTGGGCGCCACCAATTTCCCATTGCCAGTTACTAATAAAAACTTTGTTGCTTCTAACTATGAAGTCCTGAGTTGGAGGGGGGGTGGGCAGAGACTTTTTTTTTGCCTGCCAAAAAAGCTGAGAAACGTCTGTGTGCCCTGGTACTGGGATGGGGGTGGGCAGAGACTTTCATCTTACCCCCAAGTACACACTGTAGAGCAGGATGATTCATTGATTGGCGACTAGCTAGAATTCTTGGCGTGAGTAGCTTACCTACCTCGCTGCCGCTCGTTTTACCGTAGTATGTAGGCATACGAACGAGAGCATTGAGCACCCTACCCACCGGCCCCGATACTTTCCACAGTATCCAGTGTGGGCACGCGAAGTGCAGTGCGGTCTTTACTGACCAAGATGTTAGGCAACTATCATGTCGGGGAAGGAAAATCCACCACCTTCGATAATGGCACGCAAGTTTCTCAACGATAGGCACTTACCCGATCAGAATCGCTCGCCTCCCACCTTTCGCAAGCAATTCTACTTCTTCTATGGCACCTTGATGGACCCTACAGCGCTTGCTAAGGTCTTGATTCTCCAAGAGCAGCTGGTGCTACTGCCTACCAAAATCATCGGGTATCACTGTATGCTCTGGGGCCCATACCCCGCTCTCTTAGATGGTCCCGGAGGTGCAGTGGTCCACGGCATGGCCTATGAAGTCCAATCACCCAGCGAAGTGAAGCTCTTAGAGGACTACGAGACAGGCAACTACGAGAACAACGCCTGTTTAATTTCATTTGAAGATGGTAAAGATGTCGTGGGCAGGACAATTAAATGGAGGCCTAGGAAGGGAGATCTGGAGGAGGGTGTCTTTGACCTAAAAGACTGGCGGATGAAGAACCTGGAGCGTGGTCCGGAGGCGGAACCCCCAGCTCAGTGATTGCACCTCAGTAGTCGGTTGAAGCTCAGATGTGGGCGAGCCAGATGCAGCAAGAGTGTATCTCTTATGACGGAAGTCTACGTTTCACTCTTGCGCACAAACCGATTGTCAGAGTTTGAACTACCACGGTTCGGATAACCTCCATAACTTGGAGGACGTCGACAACCCTCTTAGGAGTTACTCGGGAACGAGTCAGCAAGAATAGACGATGTAACTAAGAAGTAATTGAATTGGGCGCAGCTCTCGAGCTACAGGAGGGATAACTTGCCAGCCGAATAATCAACGAACGGCGAAGGACCTCCAGCCCCTATAAGCATATTCAAAAAATAAAATAGAGGCGTTGGGTGATGACCCTCGCCCAGCCCGCCCAGCCCAGCTAGAGCGGCGCCACCTAGGTGTGAGGCTCTTGTGTCGCCAAGTGTTGGAGGCTCAAGCCTGCTGCTTCCACAAGTACACAAGTACTGATATTTCAGGCTTAGCATCTTTACTACAAATCAAGTCGCAGTACCCCGCGCGCATTGTACTCGTACTCTATATCCCGGAGATCAGGCGCACCAGCCTCTCTGCTCGTCGTACCTTTGGCCTATTTGGGTAATGGTGTCGGTTGCGAATCGTAGCTTCTCGGTGTACCACCATCGCAAATATCATGTCTTCACCTCCCAACCTTGCGACCTCTCCGACTTTTAATCCTGGTGTGGCAATGTCCACTAAGAAGCGGCCACTTAATCCTATCCCTGGAGCCTCCGCGTCATCCTCTAAACGTCGCAAGCCCTCGCATGCCGCGAATGCAGCTGTTGCCTCTACACACCCTCTCCGCCAAACATCCTTTCCTCCCGATGAGGCGAATCGAGTACTCCTTCGATCACCCAGCGTTGAGAGCTCCGTTACCGGTGGTGCTATTACTGGGCGTGTTGGGAAGGGTGGAAAGCGTGCGAAGGATAAAGACACTCGGAGCAGGGAAGGGAGTGTTAGAAATAGTGTCACTGGGCGCATCGGTGTAGAAAAAGTGAGCTTGGCTGATGGGGATAGCGTGGCCGGTGACGAAGAGGACGAATATGACGACGAGAATGATGCTGGGACAGCGATGATGTTCGATGGGGCCGGGCAAGCGGACGAAGATCAGGAGAAGCAGAAACTTGCGTACGTTGACGGCCTGCAAGCATTTAGGTTAGGGACCTCAACCCGAGAAGCCCACTAATAAATTTACGTGTAGCATCCTCGTCGACTCATTCAACGAAGATCAAAGCGACCGATACGACCTTTTCCGTCGCGTAAAGCTGCAACCCTCTGCTCTCAAGAAGGTATTCAATCCCGTTCACTCGGAATCCGACCACCCCCCATGCTCTCCTAACTAACAGCCACCACACATCCACAGATCGCTAACCAAACGCTCTCCCAATCCATACCTCCGCTCGTCGTCACCACTATTGGCGGCCTCAGCAAAGTCTTTATCGGCGAGATCGTCGAGAAAGCCCGCGAAGTACAGGCTCAATGGATAGCTGCTGCTAACCCCGACGTGGTATTCAGAGAGGAGATGAGAGGCCCGTTACTGCCTGACCATCTAAGGGAAGCGGTTAGGAGGTATCGGAATGATGGGGAAGGTGGAGGCGCGGGTTTCAGGGGACTGAGCCTGGGGGCTAGCGAGGCGGCTTTTGCGGGAGGGAGGGGGAAGAGGCTTTTCAAGTGAGGAATTGGGATTAGAGCATCTCTGTCTTTATGGTGGCGTGTTTACTCAGGCGTAGGGTTGTTTAGGGCATTAGATCATCTAAAGCTTCCCTTGGGTTCAGGGGCTAGCTTTAAGGGCATTTAATACTATATTTCAGAGCTTTTGGTAATCCCTTGGGCGTTTCCCCCCAGGACACCGAGAGTAAAACAGGTATAAGAGGAGGGCCTTATCTACTACTAAGCACCCAGCTCTGCAGTGGGGAGCGGGAACGGGGGAAAGGAATCCTAAGGTGCATGTTGCATCTGTATGTATGTATGTATGTATGTATGGTGTATGTCTATATGTACACAAATCGACGCCCCGTGCGGTAGATAAACATGTGATGCAAAAAAGCAGATGAGAGAAAGTTTGATTTTTTTTTTAATTTGGTTTTGGCTCTTCTTTTTGCCTGGATGTCTTTTGGGAAGGAGGGGTTGTGAAGCAACGGTTTCAGGGCGACATGTAGAAATGATTGGATGTGATGGGATTTTTTTCTAAGGCTCATTCTAGGCTTGCAATGTGCTTGAGTTGTCCTGCTCCTCCTCCTCCCTCTCGTCGTCGGCGCTCGGCGGGGTCGTCGCGGATTTCGATGCCGGGGCCCATTGGTCGCGCGTTGCGGTGTTCCGGGAAGACCTAATTGAATGGGAAGAGGGATGGTTAGGTACAAATGCTCAGATTCTTGGAGGGGAAAGGGGCTTTTTTTCTTTTTTGTTGGGATGAAACCTACCTTGGTGCCTCCCCACCCTAGCCTAAACGCAGCTTCGTGAGCGAGCAGTTCTCCAAATCCCAGCATGAGGCCGTTGACGAAGGGGAGGAACAGGTTTATCGCAGCACCTCGCAAGAGACTCCATAGCGAGGGTGGCGAGTAGAGAATCAGCGGGGAGCTTGAGGATGATGGAGGGGATGGAGAGAGCTCGTTGTTGCCGGAGTAGGTCTCGCTGTCGGAGGGGATTGTTATGGATGAGTCTGAAAGGGTTTGATGTTTGTCCGAAGCTCGTGAAGCCATTCTGACTTCTCTGCTGAGGCGATTGCCCTTTTCTGCTCTTGGGGGAATATCACGGGCAGCGATGGTTGGCTGTAGCAGCTGCTGTCAATTCACCGACGTTGACGGCGATGCTGCCATCACGCACGTTTCGTTTGGGTGGGATGAGGCTCTGCGTCTGGTGTTTCTGCAGGGTAATACGTAGTAACCCAGCCTCCTGATTTTGCTCCGCACACGAACCTATCACGCTCCCGCATCAGCTTCCCGCTGCACGGCCACCTCTCTACTCTCCTCAACTTCGCGCAGAAACGGAATCCGCATCATCTCCGCGCGCACCGCCTCGAAAGCAATAGGGCTACCACCCCGACAGCAATTGAGATGCTTGCAAGTACTGGTCGGGCAACAGCCCGACGGCTTGCTGCCGACCTCTCCAAGACGTCAGCGACTCGCCTTCTACAGCTTCGATCCATCTTGCGAATTCCCAGCGTTCAGAATGGAGCCGTGGATCAGGGCTCCGGTATTACGCGTCGCCTACTTGCTACTGCGGCCAGTGACCCGAAGTCATCTGCTTCGACTGCGAAAGCAACTGTGAAAAGCACCAAGAAGAAACCCGCCAAGTCTGCAAAGCGACGGGCGAAACCGAGGGCCGTCATGAAGAAACCTGCCCCCAAGAGGAAGAAAGCCGTAGCCAAGAAGAAGGCCGTGAAAAAAATAACGCCGGAGCAAAAGGAGAAGGCCAAGGCCATGAAAGAAAGAGCGAGAATTCGAGAACTGAGAAACATCGCCCTAAAAAAGCCGAAGATGCTTCCCCATACCGCTTTCTTGGTCCTAGGCACCGAGGTCGATATGAAGGGTACGGAGAATGCGGACCGTTTTCTAAGAGCCTCTGCAAAGTACAAATCACTGACCCCAGAGGAACGAGCTGTAAGACGCACATTCCCCCAAAATTATTCGCTATATCGAGTCAAGTAGGCAAGGATTTCCGTACTGATATTGAGAGACGCGTTAGCACTACGAGGAGATTGCCAGCCGAAACAGAGCTGCTAATGAAGTCACATACAAGGAGTGGCTTGAAAAGCACTCCCCTGAGCAGATTCGCACCGCCAACAGGGCTCGTACTGCTCTAAATCGTCAATTCCCTGGGCGTAGATTAAGGAAATTGAAAGACGAAAGAGTAGCCCCCAGGCCTCTACCGCCTTTCTTCCTATACCTCAAAGATAGGCGGGAATCTGGAGACGACAAGAATTTGGGGGCTAAAGAATATATCGGGCAGGTGGGCAAGGAATGGAGAGAGCTCCCTGAACTCGAAAAGAGAGTAAGTCGTACTCTATAGCATTAGTTTCAATTTTATTTCTTCCTTTGGGGGGGTTTATTGGTGGCTTTACTAACTACCTTACGCAGAAATACGTTGATGCTGCTGCGGAAAGCCGATCGAGATATCAGGAGGTACTCAGATCAGAGCATAAGAGCGACGTCAACCAGGAAGCGAAAGCAGGCGTTGCCGCATCATGACTTCGGCAACACAGGGATCCACGTTGTTCTCGGTCCTTTGACGCGAGGGGGGTTGCCAGCGCCGGGCGTCCGCGACCCACCGAGCTTTGAGACTCACGCCGGCAGTTGGTAGCAATGGTTTTCTTTCCGTAGTTAGTTGCTGCCTTGTTGATTTTGGGCTTATCATCTCCTCGTAGCAAAACTCAATGTATTCTACTTCTTGTCCAGCTAAACGCTTTCTCATGTGTGGCCTTCTTTGTCTGCGGAGTACAACACGTACTCGGTTCCCCCCCAAGAACCCTCCGGATAAAAAAACAAGGGGGGTTTATTTGTATAGCACGATCTTATTTACCGCATAATACAAAATAAATGTTTTTTTCCCTTTTGGACTGCAGGAATCACTCCAGAGGTTCCGGGGGTACCTCCTCTGACTTCTGCATATGCTGATGGTGGAGCAACTAAAGACAAGTTCTAGGTAGTAGCTCACTATACAGTGTTGCGGGGGATAACCTACAACCCACAGCCAGGACAATCTAGGCTCTTCTCCCCCTTAAATAAAAGGCAAGTACCAGAGAGGAGGGAGAACAGATAGGTCTCGGACTGCTCATGGCCACTGTGGCGGGGTAGATGGGTTGGCATAGCTGAAACACCTTATTATCAAAGTCGGGTTCGGTTCGCTCTAATAGTTGTACTTCTTGGGTGAACCTTCCTGTAGAGGGCATGGGTCTGTCTTTCTGTACTAGACTTCTCCCTATGTTCGTTCATGATACAGCCCCAAGATGAATTTACCGCCGAGACATGGTATGCCCACGAATACATGTTTCAATTCCAACCTCTTGCCGCTGCATTCTCATCCTGGTCTCGCCGCCTCATCTCTTCGGCACTCAGTGAACCCAAAGTATCTGTTCTTGTCTGCTGCCTCTGCTGCGCCAGCTGCGTTCCTAGCTTACCCTTTCCTTGCTTCGCCCTTTGCGCGCGCTCCTAGTCTTGTATTGAGAAAAGGTACTTCTCGAGTTTGCGGGATTTGACAAACAAACCTCTGCTGCCTGCGCCGCCTGTCGGCGAGCGCCATCACCAGCATCGCCACTAGCACCAGCAGGACGGGCACCCTCGCTCAGTGTTCTGCCAGGGCCAGTGATCTTGGACTTTTGGTTGGGGAGAGCTGCGCGGCCGCCGGACACCGGGGGCGACGAGGACCCAAGCTGGCGACCCGGGCCCACGAAGGGATCGGAGGATTCTTTGCCGCAGAGATTCCCCATTACGTAGAGTCTCGTGTGGATGGCGGGGGTAGAATGTCTTTCTGGAGCGAGGTGGGGATAGTTGGAACAGACGGCATATCAGTGCTGCGCTCTCGCGGGTGGTGTACAATGGTGCAAAATGCCCCCACCCTCCACGATAAAGCAGCGCGACCCGCGTTATCGATGCGATGTGAATGCCACCCAGCGGCTGGAGCTTAAGCTTCGTGGGGTATTGCCCGTTGGACAATTCCCTCGGGCTTGCAAAGCACGTATTATACACTCGGCACACTGTACAATACTGTACAATATTGCATGTATATACTCTCCGTGCTCTGTACACGAGAGTGCACGGACAGGACTGTGCTGTACAGTATGTAGGTAATCGGCCGTATCACGTGAGGCTGAGGCTCCCCCTCTGTGGGGCTGGAGATGAGTCCCTTGATGGGCAGCCAACAGTCACACAGTCAACGCCGTAGCTCTGGTCTCAAACTGCTTCAAGAACCGAACGTCTTCTCATCTCAAGGGCGAGGATGGATGCCTTGATGCAGGCTAACGGCCACGGCGCCCTCCCACACAACCCCGTTTCGCGAAGCTCTCTGTTCAGTCCGCTTGAGAGAGGGCCGTTGGGAAATACCCCTCCCGTCCACGATTTGCCCCCTTGTCTCGCGCTGGACAACGACTCCGACTCGATATGCTCTGAAAAATGCAGCACAAAGACCTGTAGCGACTGCTGTGACGACGAACAGTGCGATGGAGACTGCCCCAAAGAGTGTGATGGGTTTGTGGACTGCGATGACACCAAGGTATGCTCCAAGCTGGACTGTATCGAAGACGCTTGCCGGGACGTCGCTCCACCCTGCTTCAACAACGGCTGTCTGCAAAGCCTCACGGCAGGTGAGATTGCAGCTGCGGCACACCTAGCCACGAGCGCCGTCCTTCCACAGTCGTCATTATTCACAGATACCAGTCGATCCTTTACGAACTTCCTAGAACACGACGTAGCGGGCAGAAACCACAACTTCCGGTATCAGCAGGATGGGGTTGGCGATCGCCCAGGTATCCAGTATCACTCTTCGGACGCTATTTATGGTTCTGTTGATCACGATTCTCTTTTGCAAGCAAACTACCTTTACCCGCCTTCGAAGCGTATAAAGGTGTACGATCCCCAGCATGTCCAATCGTCAGGCAGCTGCAATGAGGCTACTCGAGATAGACGGCCCTCGCCCCAGCTCGAGATAGATCAGGTAGCTTTACTGCATTGCCACTGGGGAAGTAACTGCGACGGAGAGTTTTTCGACTGGAGCGCATTAGACGACCACATCTATAGGACGCACGTAAAGCCCCAGAGAGATTTCCAATGTAGATGGGCCAACTGTGAGCAGCCTACAGATTCTGAGATGATCCTCAGTCACGTCAAGAGGAACCATGCTTTCGATGACGCGCAGCGTGAGCATATCTGTCTTTGGTCCGGTTGCACCTCCAGATTCTGCGATGGCGAGGATCTCGAGTATCACGTACAGCAGGCCCACGTGCCATCCAACAGTCTTTATTGCCAATGGGATCAATGCGGAGCACTTGCTCAGGACCCAAACGACTTGTTTCTACACCTGCAGACGGACCATGCAACCATCCCACCAGCAGCTCCATCTGCTCTCGATCGGTGCAGCACATTGCAGAACCAAGTCCTATTGGGTTCCCTTGAGACCACCTTACGGGTGTGTGAATGGATCGACCCGGTAACAGAGAGAACGAATGGTACTGGTCGAACCTGCGGCAAGTCGTTCGCCAGCGCAGATGGATTACAGCAGCACACGAAGGAAGTCCATATTACTGGACTGAGAAGGAAATCTGGTTATTTCTGTCAATGGGCAGACTGCAGTCGCAAGGGCACACAACCGTTTTCACAGCGAGGGAAGCTTGAGCGGCATATGCAGGTTCATACAGGCTGTGCGTCCTCTTTGCGAGTGGGTACTCTGTATGCGAAGCCAGACTAACTCATCATACAGTCAAATCATGTCGGTGTAATACTTGTGGCAGAGAGTTCTCTGCTCCACAAGCCCTACAGCAGCACGAGAGGACTCATACAGGCGAAAAACCCTACAAATGTGAAGCTTGTGGGAAGGAGTTTGCTCAAGGCAGTGCACTAAGTACGCTCTCTATTTTCCATGAACGGCCCCCGCATCGTTCCGCCCATCCGTGCTAGCTTGTTGCGTTACTAACAGCCGCTGGTTCTAGCAATGCATAGAAGAACGCATACTAAGGAACGACCACTCAAGTGTGACTTCCCCGAGTGCAATAAGACGTTCAGTGAGGTGAGTCTTGACAATGCCAACTGGCGACCTAATGAACTAATCGTGCTGGACTCCTCAGTCTTCGAATCTATCTAAACACAAAAAGAGTGAGAAGAGCTGTCCCGCTTGCTTTCCGCCATGAGACTAACAATCGCTCCAGCCCACAACGCCGTCGGTCAACACCGCTGTGCATTTCCGGAATGCCAAAAGTCATTTCACCGATTAGGTTAGGCCTGTCCCGCCAACACACAGCCTAAGGGTAATTTAATATGACCGAAGCTGGCTGACCACTAGAATGTAGACCAGTTAAAGCGACATTGCAAAACGCACAGTGGACATTCCCGCGATCCAAGCCAGGATATGGAATTGTCTCCCGTTTTGGGTTTCGAACCATGATCTCTACCGTATTTATTCCGCGTATCCGGGCTGGTTGGTACCTGGTCAGCACTGCCGCTGCGGCTACCCCATAGGGTCTAGGATATATACCTTCTTTTGGAGTCCAGTAGCGCTACAGCGGTATTGGTTCTGGTTGGCCGAATAAAACAGACTGCACTAGTCTCTATTTTCTCAAGTCCCGTAGCGGAATGAAAGAAAACTTCACAGTACAGGGCAAACACCTTGGCTATGTGGTGGCTTCCCTTCCCGCAGTGATACGCGCATCCTCTTCTACCACAGGCCCCCTCTAGAACACTCACCTCGCACTCCTCAACTGATCAATCAGCAATCAGCCGGCACGTCAAACCTCTCCTTCGCAGTTGATACCCTTTTATCTACCACATCAATTAGCTTGTTACATATACACTCTGGGATAGTTCTCTTGGTAATCTAATACCCGAAAAGGGAGGGTTTGACCTCCCAGTTTAGGAGCCATTTCTCATACTGACTCTTGGCGATCCTATTGTGAACAATATCGAGATACAATCTATGCACAACGTTTTCCAAACCACCGGTCTATAGTCCCATGTATGAGCAGCCGCATTCCCTTGCGAAGTTTAGAAATAATTCCTTATATCGCTACGAAGCGCAACTCACTAATTGTTGTGCCAAGTAGAACTCACACCTTTTTTTTTTCCCGACAAACCTCACCTCACTCCACCCCCGGAGACTAGGAGAAGTACAGCACTCACTAGCCCTTGCTTGCCGCTTCCAAGCAAAGACAACAAAGCAGCACAACCACATAGTTGCCGTCTTGGAAAACTCGCTCGTTGAAAGAGCAAAAAAAAGAAGGGTCCTCAACACCCACACACCGAACTCCCATTCTTTGTGCCTGCCGACGTTCTCTCCCTCACCGCATTGCTACATGCAAGATCAAACCCCTATAAACTAGGAACAAAGCGTTCGCTGTTTCCGTACTAACAGCGGCTAAGAGCGCAGTGCAGTCAGTTAGTGCACGCACGGTGGTACGTGTTGAAAAGGAAGGGAGGAATACGCAGCGTGCGGGTTATATCGGTCGTGTTGGGCTGTATGTCTGTCACGTGTGTTTTGCTTCATATCACATTGAGAGCTTAGTGTCAAACGATTTATGATATATATAGCTGCGTAGAAGCAGCGAAACAGAGAACCAACCACGACACAAATAACCACATCGTCCCCTTCATTCGACAAATACAACTGTCCCCTTCATTCTACAACCACACCATCCCCTTCGTTCTATTTCCACTCTGCCCTCCATGCCATCCGAAGGCCGAGTGAAACAGAGGGACCTATCCTCACATTCGCGAGGATCCAAAAAGGTGAGGCCGATTCCGTCAGTTAAGCAACTATATCCTAACGCTACTCAGCGGGGGAGACAGCGGGAGAGAAGTGTCGATATAATCGGCTTCGAGCGAGCTACTTTCGGGCCAGACAGAAGCCTCGGGGAAGCTGCCCGGGAAACCTTCAACAACATCCTGGCGACTGCAGAATTTCGCGACACCGACCAGCCCGCGTACGGAAGTTCGAGGGGACATGGAGTTCTCGCAGACCTGGCTGAATTAAAGAGAGAGGTTGATATATGGACCCTATGGGTATCCGAACACGGGTTGAAGAAACTGCTGACAAACGGATTCAGGTAAAGAAAATTCCCGCCATAGAGGAACAGATTCGAGAGCTCCAATATGCCAGGGAGGTACCACTCAATTCGCACCAGATTCCTATGTAATTTCTACTATCGCTTTATGGGTGGAAGCGGACTCCGTCATTGGATAGATGATGGGAATGCAGCCGCGCACCATGGTGATGCAGTGACGGATGCAAGCTTGTACGAGGGGGGTTTTCACATTGGAGAGGACGTCATGATCCAAGTATACGGTTTCTGCTCTAGCGATATTCGTGCATTATGTAAGTGTTGACCTCTCCCCATGGGTACTTATGTCCTAACATACGGATACAGACCGCGCTGGCGACTATGATAGTATCGAACTCCTAAACACCCGTGCAACAATCAAGACCAGTATACGCGGAATCGAAAAGATTCGCGAGTGCGTTGAGAAACCATGGAATGACTACGTGTCTGAGTTGAAGAAGAGCTGGGGCCAATCTCCAACGAGCGACCCTGAGTCCCCCCTCGGAAAGGCTTACGGTGAATTTGAGAATGCTCGCCGTCAGTATGAGGTTAAATTATTGGAGTATGAGAAGCAGAAGCGAGTTTTGAGCGCTAAAGGGGGGGGCCAAGGAGCCAAAGATGTTAAATTTTGGCTTAAAAAAGTGACAGTAGTAGTAACTTAAGAACAAAAGCAGTGTTTTTCCCTCATTGAATTAGCTTCGTGGTATAAGTACATGTACACACAAACCATTCCTTCATCTCGAAAGCACTGTTGTTCAATCCGCACGACGGGGGGTTTTTTTTTCCCGTATCCCGTGTGCCCGGATTCACAATAGCTCTTAGACTCCTCTGACGGTTTGGACTAGATAGCTGTTTCTGCTGTCTATTTTTATTTTATTTTTTTGATTGCCTCGGAGTTGGATAGATAGATAGATAAATGCAGACTGAGCAAGTGTGTTGTTGTTGTAGAGTTGAACTGAAGCGCAAACCAATGAGGGGACAAGCCGATTCGCACTGGTCCCCTATTCGGTCGACTTGGCGAGAACCTCCATCAATCAATCCCCCCCCATTCCAGCAAAAAAAAAATGGGAAGAGCCCAAAAAAAGGGGGGGGGGGGTTGAATGCCGAGTCGGTGACCCGGGTAGAAAGAGTATGCAAAAGCCGCGATAAAACAGTGGATTGGAATCGAGCGTGGATGGTAAGGGTGCGGCGTAAAGCCGCCAAACAGCCTATCCATCCATCTATCTATGGTCCAGCGGACAGGGAAATGGTGTTTTCTTTCCTGCAGTCCGAGAGCCTGCTCAGTTGGTAGTTTTAATCGGTCCAGTCACTAGGGCAAGGGCAGCACACAACCCGGCGAGCCTTCTGGGGTGTTTTTTTTTTTTCTCTCCTGTGAGTCGCCGCGGAGTTGCGCTACGTTGCTATTGGGTCTAGCTAGCTAAGGAAAGGAGAATGAATACATGGGAGGCGGATGCCAAGGCCCTTCCGAATACCCCTTGCGGACCAGCACCTTCCACCAGCCTCCACACTCCCAATAGTATGTTGTGGGCAGTCTCGTAGTAGAGGGACATCTCTGCAACATTAGTACGGAGTGCAGGAACTGGTTTTGTTTCAATTTTTTTTTTAATTTTTTACAACGGGGTTTGTATTGAAAAATCTAGAGACTAGTTACCCTGTCTGTGGGAGTACGTACATAGGGTGCGCGCTGTAATCCACGAGGCCTACTCTGCCTTGCAGCAAGCCAGAAGGAACCTTACGGCAGGCTGGGGGGAGAGTGAAGCCTAAGAGCGTATCTCAACCCTCTGACTGGTCAGAGGGGATCCGGCTCAAGCGACCTCCTGGCGTCTCTTCGAAGCGTATCTCAACCCTCTGGTAGACCAGAGTGGATCCAGCTATCAAGACGCCAGGAGGCCCCTAACGGGCTCAGCTAGCAACATGAGGGGGGAAAACAAAGACGAAATTCAGGGATATTAATCGGCTGCAGCTGGGCCGATGTGGAAAAAGAGTTGGGATGACGACCGGCTGCAGATGGACCGTTGTGAGAAATATGGGATATTAATCGGCTGCAGCTGGACCGATGCGAAAATTCAAAAACTTTTTGAGGAAGCAGCGGCCGGGAAGAAGCAGTTTGAGGAACAATTGTAACCACCGTACCGGATGCCTGAGAAAAACTGCCAATATGCACGCCGCTTGACATATGCCTGACCCGCCGTTTCGCCGTTCCGAGACCGTGAAAACACAGGGAAATGTACTTAGAAAACCCTTCCTCTGCAGCCATAAACACAAGGATGCGTCACCTGGGGGATAGGGGCTTTGAGATAACGGTCGGTCAATAGGCTAAGATTGCCGAGTAACCTGCCCTCTCCGCACCAGGACGGCGCTGAGCGTAATCGAAGAAATCTAGCGGCCATGGCGACATTATCTAGAATAAAGCCGAACGTAACAAGTAATCGCCCCACCGCTGGAAAGGTATCATAAAATAGAAAACAGAATCAGAACGTTCCTTCGTTTTTAGGCTCTTGTTTCGCGTCTCGAACGTCACGAATAGAGCCCCTCGTATCTCTCGTCGGCATCAGTCGTGGCTGTGTTGTAGTTGGAAAGAGAAACAATATCGATCATAGGGTGTGGGTATGTGGTAGTTGCTGGGCCGGTTATGCCCGAGCGTTCGATGAGGCTTGCCCAGCTATCGCAGTGTTGGAGCTTGAAGCCTGTTCCTTGTCCCGTGTGGCCCTCTCTCTCTCTGATTCCACCACCCTCTCATACATTTGCTTTAGCGCGGAACCACCAACTCCAGGATTTGGCCAATAACCAGAGACAAAGTCCCTAATCAGCCCATTAGCATTAACTAAGTTCAAACCTATTGGCGGGCTAAAGGCTTACCAGAGCCGCTTTCCAAGATTAACAACCTCCATGGTCTCATTTTTCTCATCCCACAAGGTCTTCACATGATCACCAATGGCAAGCAACTCTTTCTTGAGGATCTGTGCCCTCTCTTGCTTCGACCCACGATGAAACTCTTGTGTTGCGCGCTGCACACACTTGAGACTTGGTCTCACTGGTTTGAAGAGCTTATAGACGATCTCATCTCCCTCATGAATATTTTCGCGTCGTTCTTCAGATTTACCGGTTCCGTCGCTGCGGCGCTTTTGCTTCGTGTCAAGCTTCGCATATCCGTTCTCGGTATGTCTATTCTCTCGGTGAATAGCCCTTTCGTCGTACTTGCGGTGTTTGCGTTCATGTCTGTCTTCACCATCACCATCGCGACGTTTACGCTTGGCATCACGCGCGTTGGCGTCATCGTGTCCGCGCCCATCATAGCCGTGCTTTTCGCCGGGTCTTCGAGTTTTAAAGCGGTCATGGCCGTCTAGGTTACCATTAACCTTGCGGGCATTTTCTAGCCGTACCTGCCCGCCATAATTGTGCTTGCGTTCAAAACCATGCTTGAGCTCGTGGCCATGTCGGTCGTCAGATGTTCTATGTCGTTTTCGGTCATGGTCGTCATCGCCATCACTTGATTTTCTCTTTATATCAGGCCTGACCCCATTCTCATTGTGGCCGCGCTTAGTTGGCTTATGATCGATCTGACCGAACCTATCGAGGTACATCGGTTTCTCTCTATGCATATTTCTCCCAGACGGTGCGGGCGAGTTTGAGACAGACTTTGGCTTCTCAGCCTTCCCAGACTGTATGCCATTCCGCTTGTTGTTGCGGTGGTGATTTTGAACAACTCTTCTAGAATTTGGGTTCATTCCATCCGACGTGATTTCTTTTAGGACCGAGAGTAAGTAATCTGCCCGACGGACCAAGTGGACTGCACCAGGCGACTTGGGATTCTTTTCTTCTCCCTTAAACCGCTCTTCCTTCTTATCGACTCGGTGTTCCTCTAGGAAGAACTTGTCTCTCATGCCCAATTCCGGATCGTCGCGAATGGCCACCCAGGCTCCGTAGCCGTGTTTATCGATCCCAACACAAAGCATTCCGTCTTCTCTAGCACCCCATGAGCATGTGTAATGGGCGGGCTTTGAAGCTTCCGGTATACGGAAATTCCTCGTATCAGCAACCGTGCGGATAACCTCTCTAAGCATCTTCATTTCATGAGGGCGGGACAGAATTGTTTCTGCATTAAGACGTCTGACACCATTGTAGTCGAATAATACCGCTTTGCGATCTTTCTTCGTGAGGGGTTTGCTACTCTCTTTCTCAGCATCCTCTAGCCTCTGTCGCTCGCGTTCTACCATGTCGATACTCAATTGCGTGACTTCATCGAGGGTTGCCTTGAGGAGGTTGTGGTCACGCCCAAGGAGGCCAGCGTCCTGAATCAGCTCCTCACCGCGGTCTTCCAGGGCCCCATACCGCTGATATGCCTTGAATAAATTACGGAGCTCCTTCTCATTGAGTGGCCTCATTGGATCCAGGTCGGTTCTATCCTCGCTCTTTTCCTGTGGTTCAGAAGTAGCCGCGTCTCTAGCTCTCTTCTTTGTAGCCCGTTGTTCACGCTCATCGCTCGCCGACTTCCGTTTACGGGGTGCATTCTGTTCGATGACTTCGGCGAGATACTTCTCGTCGGCTTTTTTCTTCTCTTCAATTTTGATCTTTTCAAGCTCATCTCTAGGGATAATCATGTCCCAAGTAATGTTGTCGATGTTCACATCAGTATATTCGAAGCTCTTCAGAAATTCTTCGCCGCCATCTGCCTCACCGTCAGGACCTTCAGTATTCAAGATCTCGCCCTCAGCAAGGATGACGTCGAGGTCGACCTCTTCCAGTTTCTTTTGGTTTCCCTGCTGTTCGAACATCTTTTGGCCTCGCCGTTTGAGGATACGGGACAGATCGTCTGCTCTTGTCGGCTCGGCTATCTTTCCGTTCTTGATACCCTTCTGATAAAGCTCCTTTTTATCTCTGTCAGTGACCCCACGTTGTATTGTGAGGTACTCCAAAAAGCGCTTATTTCGCGCTCGCTCTAGGATTTCCTCTTCCACGGTCTCACGAGCGGTAAAGCGGTATACAGTAACGGGTTTGGTCTGCCCGATCCGGTGAGCACGGGCCATGGCTTGAAGATCTGCTTGTGGGTTCCAGTCGGAGTCGAATAGGATGACTGTATCGGCTGTCATGAGGTTTATGCCTAGCCCGCCAGCACGAGTTGACAATAGGAAGATAAAATCATTACTCTCTGGAGCGTTGAAATGATCGATAGCAATGCGTCTCTGGCCTGCCGAGATGGTGCCGTCAAGACGCTGAAAATGAAGCCCACGAAGCTTAAGATAGTCACTCAGAATATCCAGCATCTTTACCATTTGACAGAATATCAACACACGATGTCCCTCCTCCTTAAGCCTATCTAGAAGCTTATTCAGCAATATCATCTTGCCGCTGGACTGGATCGTAACTCTCAGGATGTCTTGTCTTGTCTTACAACCCACTAATAGTCGTTCCTCGGCACTTGGAAACATGAATGGGTGGTTGCTGATCTTCTTCAGCTCCATCATGATATTTAGGAGTGACTGCTTGTGCCCCTTGGAACCTTGGTTAAGGGCGGAGTAGTTCCTTGTAAGTATGTTCTTGTAGTATTCCAGCTGGATATCTGAGAGACCGATTCTCATAATCTTTTCAGTTTTGGGGGGAAGATCATTCTCGACCTTCTTTTTCGTCCGACGGAGGATGTAAGGTTCGATCACTTTGTGTAGATCCGATAACTTCTTTTGAGTGTCCTTATCATCTGGCTGAAGTACTAAGTCTTCTTCAATTTTGACGACGCCAGGCATAAGAAAGTCCATGAGCGCAGAGAGTTCTCCCAGTGAGTTCTGCACCGGCGTTCCCGTGATCAACAAACGGCTCGGAGCTTTAAATTCCAATAGCTTGTTATAAAGCTGTGAATCGCGATTCTTAAGTCGGTGAGCTTCGTCAACAGCCATGAACTGCCACTTGATCTGTGACAAGAATGTAGCGTCTTGGAGGATGTATTCGTAGGTTGTAAGAAGAACGTGGAACTTCGGGCGTTTCGGGTTGCCATCCATGAGGAGTTCATACTCTTTGATAACATCTCGGGCGGCCTCCTTTCCATTGTAAACGACGTAATTGATGTCAGGTGTCCAGTTATCCATAGTTTCAGCCCAGGAAGGAATCGTAGATAGAGGAGCAACGACAAGGAATGGGCCTTGTTGTTCTCTGCCATGCCGAAGCCAGTTCATAAACGCGACGGTCTGTACGGTTTTCCCGAGGCCCATCTCATCTGCGAGGATGACGTTACGGGACTGCACCCAATTATAGGCGAGGAAGTTTACACCCGTGATCTGAAACTCCCTAAGTTGACCGTGTTTAATGTACGATGGCTGCTTCTCGATAGCTACAAACTTCCGTCGAGTTGCAGGATTCGCTTCTACCTTGTTCGAGACGGGCACCCGCGATGTCCGATCAAGGTAGCAATCGATCTGAGGTTGAGCAATCTCACTAATCAAGGCCGCACCCTCCCAAGTGCAGCAATCGTAGGTGAGACTCTTCCCTACACTAGGGTCAGCAGGTGAAAACGAAATCCCCAACTAGGGAAAAGCGGCCATCTCACATTTGATAAGATATTCGTTCCCTTCAACCCCCTGCCGTCCACCGATCACCCGCTCCACCGTCATGCAGTCGCGGAGAATATCTTCATCTCTTTCCCTGTCAAGACTCCACTGTTCCTTCTCCTCAAGGGGTACGTCAGGGTCACAGTGTACGTAGACGTCCTGGGCAACTACTTTTCTCATATAATTATCTAGCCGCCGAATACCTCGGCAGGATGTTAGGTCTTCAGGTGTTTCCCAAGTCGAGTGAATGTGAGCGTAATTCTGCCATTTGATCTGTAGATGTACGTCAGAAGGCGATCAAAGTATCAAACAAGTAAACATACAAAGAATTGATAATCGTCTCTCCCGCGCTCTGACTCCGGTGTGGCTGTGGTGTGGTCAGCGTGTGAAATATAGTATGCGTCGAAATACGCACTTGAGTTTTCTTTTACTCTATGATTTAGAACAATGTCAATGCCTCGGACACTCTCATCTACATCTGTAGGTCGGTTGCTGGGAGTAAGCATGTCAGACTCCTCTTCAGTCAAGGGCTCGTCGTCATCTTCATTATAGCTGGCGACCTTCGCGGCGCGTCTGCTAGAAAATCGCTGCTCGGCATGTGATGGGTCCAACAGAGTTGTAGTCGTCTCGAAACGACGTCGTCCTTTTTTACCGGCTCTACGATTCGGGGCACTGTATTCGTCGGAATCCGATACAGAGGCCGAGGTGGTTCGCTGTGCAGGTGTGGCGCGTCTGGATGCTATACAGCAGCCACATGTCAGTACAGGGCAATGCCCAAGTCGAAGAATCGATAGCTGTATATCCAGATTACGTACTTTTTTGCGATGCTCGAGCTCTTCGTCTCTTTGTAGATCTAGAACTCACGGCAGCGGACGACGAGTCATCGTTTTCATCTGAAGTGTACTCGACCTTGTGGATATGTTAGCCGTGTAATCGCAAAAACTAGGAATACGAGTATATACTATGCGCCGTTTTACCCTGTAGCGCGTCTAAGCCGATCAGTTAGAGATGAGAGCTAGATGGTATCACGGTATTACTTACACTCCGCCGGATATCATAAACTTCCGGGTGCTCTTGCATATGTGCTGCAATATCAAATTCTTCCCCCTTGGTCGAAGTCATAGACTGTTGCGATACCGAGCGTTCGTCACGGCCACCATTTACATCAGCGTCTGCTGCAGAGTCTATGTCGAATTCGCCGTCCTCAGAGCCTGCGTCGTTGCCATCTTCGGAGGAATCGGAAGGTGTAAACACTTGACCCGCATCTCCAACGGTAGTATCCGGATGCGAGATTGTAGTAGAAGAGCATTCGTCAGCGTTCGGAGGTTCGTTGATCTCAGAGAGGTCACTATCGCTCCCAGTGTCCATATGGATATCGTCTGCGAGTTGTGATCCGTCGCGCGGCGAATGGTCAAGGAGCATTGTATCATGACTCGAGGGGTTCAAGAGCACGCTGCCTGCTATACGACGACGATGTTAGCACACGCCAGTGTTGTACGAAAAGCTTCGGTAACTCCGCTCCATATGGCGGACGTAGGTATGGCCACCGCGACCCAGAAACATATGTTGAAAGCAGAATCAGGTGCAGGGATGGTAAGTAATTTGTGATCGAAGATGGACGGAAGCAGTTTGGTGATGAATGAGATGAAGAATAAGCCGACCATTGATGGAGCGACGAGGCAGTAAAAGCGACGAAGAAGCATTATAGCATTGTTAAGGCGACTTAGAAGATGGCCTCGACTCATAGTAGCCCCGACTTGAAGTAGGCACGATGGTCTGGGGTGATATGTGATGGTATTCGATAGATCTGGGCAGACCGGCCGAGCGACGAAACCTCGGCGTCTGGAGCGACCACTCGGAGTTTGAGCAATGAAAAAGGAAAAGCACTTACAAGCCATAGTAGCTAGAGCCTTCAGGCAGCTGTATCGAAATTACCGCAGCAGTGTGTGCAGGAAGTGAAGAGAAACGAGAGCTGGGTATGTGACTTGATGGATGAGTGGAGTACATACATGCGAAAGCGAGAACGAAAGAGGTGAAGGCTGGGTCGGTGGTAGTGCGGGAACTTGGGCGGCGGCTGTAAGTTCGTTCGCTTATCACCCCCGATAGCACGTGACTGAGAGCCTGCACAGAACATGTAAGTTTGCCGGCACTCACTGGACAGAGAAGAGGCGGCGCAGAAGGCACCCAAGCGTGTTAATCAGGGACGGTCCTATGGGGAGCCCGGATTAGTAAGCCCAAGTCACCTGAGGGTAATGGCTGCCCCAGCCCGAGTCTCCACAAAAGCCAGTCACGCAGCCCCAGCAGTTGTCGAGCTACCACCGCCCCGCTGAGCGCTTCCCACCCAGGCAGCACCACGGCCAGAAAGCCGGCCGACGAAGAACCTGCTGTGATTCCCGCCATCAAACCGAGAGTGCTGACACCCGACCCCAGCCATGGCAGACAAGCTAACCCGGTATCCTCCATTCCAGCCACAACGCCCTGGGCGCCAGACTGACTCGTGCTTTACAGGATCGCCATCGTAAACATCGACAAGGTGCGGCCGCTCGATTAGCTATCTTCTGGGCGCCCTGCCCCACTATCTTGCCCCACCTCCACGATACGTAGCGCTAACCACACATACCGGAACCAAATAGTGCAAACCCAAGGTAGACCCTTCACACTCCCCGGCAATAGCCTGTCTAGCTCTCTGATGCGCTGCCACAAATGACAGAAATGTCGGCAAGAGTGCCGCAAATCATGCCCGGTTGTGCGAACGGGGAAACTGTGCATTGAGGTTACGCCCGAGTCAAAAATTGCGTTCATCTCAGAGCGCCTTTGCATTGGGTGTGGCATCTGCCCTAAGAAATGCCCCTTTGGCGCCATCAACATCATCAACCTGCCTACCAACCTTGAAACCCAGGTTACCCATCGTTATTCCGCCAATAGCTTCAAGCTCCATCGCCTACCCACACCGCGGCCGGGACAAGTCCTAGGTCTAGTTGGGACCAACGGAATAGGGAAGAGCACCGCGCTTAAAATTCTGAGTGGAAAGCTGAAGCCCAATCTGGGTAGATATGACAACCCACCTGATTGGGAAGAAATCCTAAAGTATTTCCGGGGCTCTGAGTTGCAGAGTAGGTCTCCGAGACGCTCATAAGGTCGAGAGATAGGCTAAGGGGAAATATAGATTATTTCACGAAAGTGTTGGAGGACGATTTGAAGGCCGTCGTTAAGCCTCAGTATGTCGATCAAATCCCAAAGGCCGTCAAAGGCCCTGATCGGACGGTCGAGCAACTTTTGAACGCACGCTCGCAGATGGACAATCTGGAAAAGATCTGTGATGTGCTAGGTATGAACCACCCTCCTTGGAAATTGGATGGGGCGGGGCTAATAGGGGAAAAGAGCTTAAACAAGTCATGGGTAGAGACATCAACCTCCTATCCGGCGGAGAGCTTCAGAGGTTTGCCATTGGCATTGTGTGCGTTCAGCAGGCAGATGTGTAAGCCCCCCCAGCGAATAATAACCCTAGTTTCCACACTTAACCACCAGTAGTTACATGTTTGACGAACCTTCATCTTACCTCGATGTGAAACAACGTCTCAATGCCGCCAAGACCATTCGCGACTTGCTTCGTCCAGACGATTATGTGATTGTCGTAGAACATGACTTATCTGTGCTCGACTACCTTTCTGATTTCATTTGTGTGCTTTATGGGAAGCCTGCCGTATACGGCGTCGTCACCCTCCCTGCTTCAGTCCGCGAAGGGATCAATATCTTCCTTGATGGCAATATACCAACAGAAAACTTACGTTTCCGGGACGAGTCGCTCCAGTTTCGTATCGCCGAAGCTGGAGATGAATATCTCGTTGACAAATCTCGAGCGTTTAGCTACCCCGCGATGAAGAAGACTCTTGGTGGCTTCCACCTTACCATTGAGCCGGGGCAATTCACTGACTCAGAGATTATCGTTATGATGGGAGAAAATGGGACAGGGAAGACTACTTTCTGCAAAATGCTCGCTGGAGCTGAGAAGCCTGATGGACAGAAGTCGGTACCACCAATGAGCGTCAGCATGAAACCCCAGAAGATCACGCCAAAGTTTCAGGGCACCGTCCGCCAGCTCTTCTTCAAGAAAATCAAAGCTGCATTTTTAAGTCCCCAGTTTCAAACGGATGTGTACAAACCCCTAAAGCTAGACGACTTCATTGACCAGGAAGTCCAACATTTATCCGGCGGCGAATTGCAGAGGGTTGCTATCGTCCTCGCGCTTGGAATTCCAGCGGATATCTACCTCATCGATGAGCCTAGCGCGTAAGTTTGATATCGAGCAACTCGTGGGGTGTCACTAATCCATGCTGTAGGTACCTTGACTCTGAGCAACGTATTATCGCCGCCCGCGTCATCAAACGCTTCATCATGCACTCTAAAAAGACAGCCTTTGTCGTCGAGCACGATTTCATCATGGCAACATATCTGGCGGACCGCGTCATCGTCTTCGATGGTCAACCGTCCATCAAAGCCAGGGCAAATGCACCAGAGGGTCTCCTTACAGGCTGCAACAAATTTTTGAAATCTCTAGACGTAACGTTCCGTCGAGACCCTAACTCATACCGACCTCGGATCAACAAGCTCAATAGCCAGCTAGACCAGGAACAGAAGTTAAATGGCAACTACGTAAGCTTTCCCGTTCTATAGACACACACCACGTGCACAAGTTGACTAGCTTCAGTTTTTCCTAGAAGAGGAGAGTTAATGGAGCATTCCACGGGATCATCAGGCGCACGTCGACTTTTCTTATTTTTCCAGCGTAGCGGCACCACCTGGGAATGAGATCAGGATACTGCTGTCAACGGCCTAAGCGATAGCAGAGGCAGTAGCAGCAGTGGCGATGGCGGCGACAGATTGATGGAGCAACATGATCCCCTCGCATCTTGCGAAGAGCATCAAACCTGGACGGGATTGGCGTTATCTATCAACGTACGGGCCAGTCTTGTGGCGGCTCAGAACATATACACTGGCGCATGCATTGGAGACAAAAGGTTGCGATAGGCTTTTCTACTATTCTAGGCTTGACTTCGTAGGGAGAAGGCAAATAGAATATCAGAGACATAGGGAACAATGATGCAAAAGAAATAATGGAACTCCGTCAACGTTGTAGAGGTCAGCAGGCCAAGGGAGATATTTGACTGCAACTGGAAACGTACTGTGTAGTGGAGACTTTCGGCGCTTTGCTTCTCTCACATGAATTGCTTTTGTAAGTTTTCGATCCCTTTGGCGAATATCCGATATGGGTCGGAAACTTCACTCCTCTTCAATCTCTCCTTCTTCACTACCCGAATGAACTGCAGGCTCTTCCTTGGCAGTCTTCGGTGGAGTTTTAGATCTTAGACGTCTGGAAGGGGTACGCTCACGAGGTGTTCTCTCTCGACGAGATCTCTGGATGTGCAAACGATTAGAACTGTATAAAGTCAAGGGATAGACCGATCAAACCTTTGAATCTCTACCAACGCTCTCCGCATCGCTATCGCCTCTCGGTCTCCTTCTAACGGACCTCTCTCCGTAGTCAAGTTCGTCTCTCGAGCCCCTCGGATCTCCTCTAGACCTATACATTCTCTCTCGTTCTTCTTCTCTCTCCCTTCTCTCACGGTCATAGTGACTCGATGCTTGCCTGCTATTGCCTCTGTCTCGATCACTACGTTCGCTACGATGGTGAGGAGGACTCAGCCCGCTTGCACCGGCCTTCCTATACTGCCTCTCTCTATCCGCTATCGCCTTCTTCCTATCCGCCTCATACGCATCAGGCTCCGGCGTCCGGCTTAGACGGTTGGACGATTCGCGGTGGCGAGCACTGCGATTAGCGTATCCATTTCGGATATCACGATCTCTCTCCCGCTCTCGCTCACGATGAGCTGGTCTACTGTCACCACGATCTCTGTCCCTTTCTCTATCTCGTCTAGCTTTATCTCTTTCCGCATCCTCCTCCTTCTCTTTTAGCCGGCGAATGACCTTATCGAAAGCTATGCGACGGAAGTCATCCGATTCAAGAACACGATATTCTTCTAGGTTCTGAACGCGAGCACGTACTTGATCCCAAGAATCGTTGCTTCCAACTGGTGGCTCAAGATGCTTGATCTTGGAACGAAGTGCATCTACTGCACGGCGTTGATGGCGTTCGGCCTGATGCTTGTCATCTTCGCTGCGGCGGATAACCTTCTCATGGAGCTACAAGCTGTTAGCAAGAGGAGCCGCGAAAGATATCTGTAACTACACACCCTCTCG
>JAJDFE020000483.1:16450-27767 GCA_021527465.2 Geoglossum glabrum | reverse complement strand
CACGGGAAGCTATTGGTTCTGTATCTAAGAGATTTTTTGAAACACACGGGTACTTACCGTCAGAGTTTCCAAATGATCAAGCAGACAAAATGATCAACAATGACTTTAAGATGGGATTCACGACACCTACACGATGGGATGGTCAAAGACATGCACGTGTTATCACCGGCGGAGGACTTGTTATGGTCGTCCACCCACGACTCAACAGATGTATTACCCATAGAGAGACCGCCAGAATTCTTGGTTTCCCTGATGATTGGAAAATTTCTCCATTGCGCAAACAAGGATCATCACTGGGTCCGACGTGGGGAAAAGGCATTACCGTACACGCAGGCCGATGGATCGGACAATGGATCAAGTCTGCTCTTGACGGCAATCCGGGATCGGTATGCGGCACACCTATGGGCGAACGCGAATATGTAATTGACGTAACAAACAGTTGGCAGAAACAATCACCGATAGATGCGTATTCAGAAGTAAATCTTGTAAGATCTATGATATAATGAAATTACTGCACAACCATATCTGTTACATATATTGTTGCCTAATGAAAGGAAATTACCATGACTGAGCCAACGCCAGAGGCTCCGGCTGAGGCTCCCGCCGAGGGCGAGAAGCGTACGGGCCGTGGTCGTCCGCGACCATCTGCTACGCTCGAGCGTGATGAGCAGGTTTTCACCGCGCTTGATGGTCCTAAGACTAAGGAAGAGCTGCACAATGCTACGCAGCTTAAGCCAACTCACATCTACCTGTCGCTTCTCCGTCTGAAGAAGGCCGGTCGTGTGCAGAACTCGTCTGAGGGTGCTAAGCGTAAGAGCACCTGGGAGCGCACTGAGGTTGCTGTTTAATCAGCTACAATATTCCATAGAAGCATCAAAAACCCGGCCTACTTCCCCATAGGCCGGTTTTTTGATTTAATCACAAAAAATCTTCTTAAGTCTATTTACATCATCACAAGATAATGATAAAATATAACTAGAACGATAACAAACGATGAAGGAGTTTTACATGACTCAGGCTGTGGCATTCAAGTTTATCACTGATAAGCAGGTTAAGTTTATCAAGGATCTTGCCGCTCAGCGGGATTGGTCAACCCTCGAACCGCACATCAAGTACGTGATCACTCACGTAATCGCAGACAGCACGGACAACCTGAGCACGGCCAACGGTTCACAGACCATTGATCACTTGCTCAAGATCAAGCCTAACGCGACCGCACAGAAGACCAATGCTGATCTTTTCAAGGAAATGATCGCCCTCCTGGATCAAATTCCTGCGTCGCGTTACGCAATCCAGAGGCAAAAGGACAAGACCTGGGCATTCTTTGAGCTCCACGAGTTCAAGACCACCAAGGCTCGTCGACTGCTCCAGCTCTACGGTGCTCCGAATAGCTGGAACACCAAGATGATCGGTTGGGAACTTGCGATCTACATCGCAAAGCGAATTCTTGAAGCTGGTCCTCAGAACGCGGCAATCGCGTACGCTCGTGAGCACGGTCGTTGCGCAGTGTGCAACGCTCACCTGTCAGATCCGGAAAGTATTGCCGCAGGTATCGGGCCGGTCTGTCGCCAAAAGTTCTAAAATATACGTTACACGAAACGTAAATGCTGCACTAGATCACATCTAGTGCAGCATTTACTTTACTTAGGGAGTTTGTACACATGAAGATTAAAATGATGGTAGAGGTGACGATAGAGCCACAACCAGGTTGGAAGCAGACACTTGGTGAGGATTATCTTCGTCAAGGCGCAAGTGCCGTGCTTTACTGTCCAGAGGAAATCATTCATCATATCGGTGTGCGTGTCACAGACGACATGCCATACGATGTTACACACATCATGCTTAAGGATCATTCATGATAGCAAAACGTCGTATTTGTTGGTCAGAACCAGATGCTGTGTGCTTACAAGGCGGTTGCATATACTGCAATGATTATACGTTTCGTGCAATCAGCACTATCGAAAATTACGTGTATAACAAAGCACCACAGTTGATAAAAGACTTTAGGTATGGCTTGTCTAAAAATTTTAACAATGCAAAGACAAAATAATTCCAACTAGTGTACAAAACCACAACATTATGCTATGATATACATATCACCAATGATACAAAGGAGAAATAATGACAGTCACTGTCATAGAGAACGAAGCTGACACCAAGAGCACAATGTTTTCAACACGTGAAATTCCTTGGATGAAGCTGGGTAAACTCATCGATGAACCCAAGACCGCAGTGGAAGCTGCCAAGCTTGGTGGTCTTGATTTCATCGTAGAGCAGCGTCCACTCTGGTTTGGCAACAGCGTTGAAGCTGATGCCTTCCCGGACAGCAAGATCACGTCGCGTGTTGCGAATGTTCGTGTAGACACCGGCGAGATGTTGAGCATCGTGTCTAAGGACTATCCTGTCCTGCAGTACTCAGACGCATTCAACTTTATGGACACGATTAGTCCTACGTATCTCGCTGCCGGTGCACTCAAGGGTGGTCGGCAAGGTTTCATGGTCATCAAGGCGCCAGATTACGTCGTAGACGTTCTTGGTGGAGATGATCCACATGGTCTCTTCATTGTGCTGCGTACATCTCACGACTGCAGTCGCGCTGTGGAGGCGTCAGTCATGCCGCTTCGCAAGAAGTGCATGAACCAGTTGACGCTCAACGTGTTTTCTCATGGTGCTAAGCAGCGTTGGTCGATCAAGCACACGTCGACGATGAACGACAAGCTGAAAGAAGCACAGCACTCGCTAACGAATCTTGCCAATTATGGTAAGGCTTATGAGGAACTTGCTTATCGACTTGTCGACATCAAGGTAAGCGACAGCAAAGCTGAAACCATTCTCAAGAAGATCATGCCAAATCGCCCTAAGCGAGATGACAAGATCATTCAGATCATGAACGCTTGGCACAACAGTGAGACAGTTGGTTTCGACTGGACTGGCTGGGGCCTCGTGAACGCCGTCTCGGAGTACTTCGAGTGGCTGCGTCCGGGTGGTAACCTTGAGTCACGATTCGTCGGTGCTCTTCAGGGACCGTCCTATCACGCGATCAACCGTACCGTGCAGTATGTTCTTGCTGCCTAATGTACAACTTGTGTAAAATGAATTATTGTTAGATCCAGGGAGAGATTACGATTGACTCCCTGGATCTAATCATATGATAATAAGGATATTATTATGTCAATAGGCATCCCCTTAACCCTGGATCGTGATACGACATGGTATAAACGTGCGATATGTCGATCAGCTAACATTGATCCTGAAACATTTTTTCCGCATGATGATGTATCCCAATCTATCGTAGCGAATGCGTTTTGCTACACGTGCCCTGTTAAGTTGGAATGCCGTAATTTTGCGTTAGAAACACGACAAGATTATGGTGTTTGGGGTGGTATGACCGAACGTGAACGACGACGCACTCGTACACCACGTACACGGTACAAATGTCCTATGTGTAATGAGGTAAGTACTGATCGTGTAGATGACATGCAGATTTGTATTGCATGCGGAATCTCGTGGAAGGTATCTCGCAATGGGGCAGGATAAGCGTCGCATATACTGGTATGACATTCGTCGTGAACCTCTGTATATGCAAGCAATCAACTGTGTTCTCTGTCACGCATCGTTTAACGATCATAACTGGATAGATCTTGACATAGAAGAATTTATCATCAACTGCAGTGTTATGGTAGCAAATCGTGCAAAAAATATGCTTTAACAACGATATGAAGGATTTGATTAAGATGATGAAAATCTACGTTGAAACTAGTGAAATTAACGACACGCTCGGCTACATCGACGCGTACATTTCAAATCTGAATACACGCATTCAGGACAATGATATCACAATTGAAATAATAAAAATTTTCGTTGAAGACCACCTTCACACAATCAAAATCACTGGCGATGAAACATTGATCACTCCACTTGCTAGATTTTTCAAAGCTAGCATCGTAATCGTTATCTGACCTAGTTGAACTACCAACTAAACGAAAACAGGCGTCTCAGGCCATCTGAGACGCTTGTTTTCTATATACAATTGTTCTATTTTGTACTATTTACGATCAATCTCATATGCTTCTGTCCACAAATCATACCAACGCCAAGAATTTCCTTCAATCGTGTACTGTGATGCTACTTCACGGCCTTTTTCTGACATTTCCAAGCGGTAATCATCGTTCGTTAACAACATCTTAAGCTGTTTGTACCAATGTTGTGGTTTATCAACCACAATGCCAATGCCAGTGCGATGAAGTCTCCGGTACTCATCACGATCCGATACAACACACGGCACACCGACAGAACTCATCTCAAGCATTTTCAACCACGACTTACTACGATTGAATTTACTCACAGCAAGTGGAGCTACACCAACACCCAATGACGTCAATACATATGGCCATGCTGTGCGAAGATCAACTACACCAGTTGCTTCTGGTTCTTTATCCAGGGAGAGTGCTTCTTTAACATCAAGACCATTACCCACAATGCGAAACTTATATCCTTCATTCATCAACTTACGCACAGAGCTACCCATGACCTGTAAATCATCTGGGTGTGAGTGTACTGACCCTCCCCAACCAAACACTTTTGAATCATAATGCTTTACCTGTAGATATTCTTCAGGCACACAATTACGAATGATCGCAGCATTACCCTTACGACCGTACACATCCACAAGTGCGTCAGTAGAAACCTGTACACGAGTCGCAGCTGCGCACGCCAGCATTGTGCTGTGCCAACTATGTTCAGGTCGTGTACCACGCTTCGGGTGTAATGCGTCAAACGCAACGTTTTTAGGGTGTAATGAAGACAGGTCATCGTCTATGTCGATAACGACAGCTACACCTTGTGACCTAATGATCGGGATAGCTTCTACAATACGACTGTGCGTCACCCGCTGAAAGACAAGAACATCAGCGTCTTTAGGATAAAAAACCTTCTCAACACGACCAGATCGACCTACCATAGCATTGATCATCTGACCACGTTCTTGTGGCATAACGACGTGTACGTCATGGCCTTGCTTTATCAGGTGCCACGCTGGCCAAATGAGCCGGTAGAAGCCACATCCATCCATGTCTGCGGGGAATACGTAGATTTTCATGTATGTCTACTTACCACTTCGTAGGGAGGCCTTGAGTGTTCTTTCCATGATGATTCCATCGCCACGTCACTACGGGTTCGTGATAAAACGTCGCTCCATTATCCAGGAGGGCGAGATAGAAACCCCAGTCATCATAAGCTGTTCCATTATGCCGCGCAAATTCAACCTGTTTCGCGAGACTTGTACGAACCATACTCGTCACTGGAAGATACGATTTTTTGCGTAAAAGATCAGCATCAAATGGCATCATGAAACGACCCCACTCCATGCGACGTGGAATTTCAAATCCTCGTGCATCGTATACACGACATCCAGTATAGATCACATCAACGTCTGGTACTTTTTTAAGTGCACCAAATAAGACTTCAAAATGATTAGGAAACAGTTCATCGTCATCATCAAGGAATGCTACCCATTCGGTTGTCACTCCCTGGATAGCACGATTTCGCATGACAGCAGAGCCTTCACGGTTAGCATCAGGCATAACGATTGCGTCTGCAGGTAACAACGTCTGTGCGTACACGCTTTTCACAGCGCGTTTAAGCTCTTCTTCACGAATGGGAATATGTGGAATGATAATAGTTACGTCAGCGTGTTCATGTGAATGTTCAATAGTCATCGTTAAACCCATCTAGTCGGTAAACCACTTGTGTTGGAGCTATGTACGCGATATGTCCACGTTATTTCAGGTGTATGTGCGAACTTAGCGCCAGATTTAACACAACGCATGATGAATTCCCAGTCTTCGCCAGCCCAATCTTGATGCAATGGACCATCAGGCTGGAGGAATCCAGCGGACTTAGCGAGATCTGTACGACACATGACTGTCATCGTAGTGTGATGTGGTTCATCAGGATTCATTTGCCGACCACGATGCATAGGGAATGGGTTGTTCCCGTCAAACCACGACCAGACGTAGTCAGCTTGTGTATCTTCTTGCAGCTTTGCTAATGTTTCAAGGTGATGTGGATACCACGTGTCATCATCGTCTAAAAATGCAACCCACTCTGTCCGAACACCATCCAACGCACGCTGTCGTGTCAAGGCCGCACCAACATGGTCGACATCCAGGGAGACTGATACACCACCAGATGGCTGTAATGTTTGTTCTCTAACGGACATCAAGGCACGATAAAGCATCCCCCCTGGACCAACACGTGGTGGAATTGTTGGTGTGACTACAGTGATGTCCATTAAAGTTCCTTTTCAAGACCAACCCATTGTGGATGTGCTAATGACCAATCAATCATATGTCTTAACTGTGTGCTAAATGAAAATTCTGGTGCCCAACCTTTTTGCTTAAGATCATGATTACTTAAAAATACTTCACCACGCTGTGGTATATCGTGCAATGATATCTTTAAATTTTTATGTAAAGTATGTGCCACTTTTCGTGCTAATGACACACCATCAATTTGGAGATTACCACATACATTCCATCGTCTACTTATAATAGATTTTTCTGATTCAAGTAAAAACATGATTGCAGATATAACATCGCTTGCGTGAAGATAAAGTTGTTCCATCGGTTTCATATGTTGATTAGTAAAAATTTTAACAGTTTTATCAAGATAAATCCGGTTAATCAACTGTGGGATAAACTTGTGCGCGTCTTGCATTTCTCCAAAAATATTCATAGTATTAATGATCATTACTGGTACATTGTATGATTGTGCATAACCTAATGCAATACATTCTTGTGCTGCTTTAGCTGCACTATATGGACTTGTTGGTTTAATAGGATCCCATTCGTACACATCAGAAAATTTGTTAGGTGCATATACTTCATTTGTACTTATCTGCACAAACGCTTGAAGATCTTTTAAACTTCTTGCGTAATCAAGTAAGTACAAAGTTATATTCACATTATTTTGAATATGACTTACAGGATCATCAAAAGACGTTAAGATATCTGTCTCTGATGCAAAATTAAAAATATGCGTAATGTCGCCAAACATCTTAGCTGACGGTAACACAGGATTTTTTAAGTCACAGTACACAACATGAACACGCTTACATTGATCTTGTTTTTGTTCACTAAGTATAGCATCAATTCGTGGAGGTACACCATGATGCTTATATGATACAGGACACACAATCTCATAGTTTGTATTGTCAATAAGATACTTAAGAGCATGTGCTCCTAGTAGCCCTGATGCACCTGTAAGCAACACACGTGACATATTACACCATCATCGGTAGTGGACCAGAGGTAATCCATGCACCTGTATGTGGATGTGTTTTCAGCAAAGTACCAAGGTAATTAGATGACAAAAGAACCATGGCGAGCGAGTCAGTGTTCACGTTCTTCATTGTGTCTGGTGATTCAATACGTATGTTGGTTCCGGGGAGATAACGACCTTGTTTATGCGGTGTTGTGTCAATAATGTATGGCAAATCAAGTCCACAAAAATGAACGATTGTTGTTGCTTTCGCAGAAGCTGTGTAACCGCATATCATCCAGTTATCATTAAATGCTTTATCAATCACAGACAAGAAATGATCACGTGTACGGTTTACTTTCCCCTGGAAAGTGTTATATGCACACATGTTCGTAGAACTAGTTAACCATTGTTCAGACATAATGATGTCATACACACGTGGATTTACGTCAACTAATGGTGAAGTAGACAGCGTGACACGTAATCCACCGTTCTGAAATTCGATAAGTTCTGCGTCAACTACACGAAGACCACAACGAGATGTGACATTTTTAAAACTCGTCAAGCTGTAGAAATAACGGTGCTCATGATAAACTTGATCGTACATATTGCCTACGAACATGTCTGGAAAATACTGCATCTCAATAACAGCAAGTGTGTCATGATTCATAAGAATCTTAAGTCCACTTATTACGTCGATTAAGTTTTCAACATGAGCAAGTGTGTTATTCGCAATAACTAAGCCAGGATAACCGTGTGTCTCAATAACTTCTCGCGCAATCTCACTGTTTAAACCTTTATCAATAATAGTTAGACCTTTATCACGTGCAACGCTGACTGGTCCTGCGGAAGGATCAATGCCTAACGTACGATATCCTCGCTTCTGAAAATGCTGCAACAAACTGCCATCATTGCACGCGACTTCATACACACCTTGTGCACATTTATTTTTAAATCGTGACATGTATACTTGTGCAATATTCTCATGATACGTAAGTTGTGCTCGTGACGCGCCAGAGTAAAAACCATACTCATCAGTATAGATCTCACTATCTGGAACTACATCCATGAGCTGCACTAAATTACAGTACTTACACACACCTAATTCAAGCGGGTAAAACTTTTCATCACCTAAAGTTTTAGGATATGTATTTGCAAGAGGTGTTGGATTTAACTGTAAGAAAGTTTCAAGACCTGTTGAGCCGCATGATCCGCAGTATTCACGACGCATTAATTTTCCCTTCAAACACGTCTTCCCACTTATGAATGTGTCTACTAATCACACAATCTTTAGTTTTAGCGTGTGCAGCACGTCCCATGGCCCAACGTGTTTCATCATCTGCAAGTATATGTAATGCTTCTACCCAATCAAGCTTATCATTAATGAGTAATCCATTTACTCCAGAGTCTATCCAGGAGGAGTACTCACCGATGCTACTTGCAATCGTAGGAATGCCATATGCGCCGTACTCAATCAACTTCGTGATGCATTTTCCCGCATTGAATTTAGAGTCTTTCAATGGAGCTAGACCTATAGACAATCTCATGTTGTTGTAATAATCACTAATGATACCGAAACCTGTATATCGCATGCTAGAACCAAGTAAACCGTGCGTGTAGTCAGCACCCATCATTTCAAAAAACGCACGTGGTTCTTCTCGTGCAAAAACACTAAGCTTATACGGTAAACCTACAGCTTCCCAATCTTGACGTTTGTGCATAGATCCTGCCCAACCAACCACAAGATCTTTTGTGACTGGTACTTCATCATCAGGCTTGATCATTTCGTCAGGAATACAGATCGGTAAAAGTACAACATTAGGATGAATTTCTTTATATCGTTCATATAGGCCGTAACTAGACACAGTGACAATGTCAGCAGCTAAAACATTCTTACGTGTCTCAGCTTCCACGGGATGAAACACGTGATATGGAATGACGTTATCAGGATCTATGCAAAGAAGATCATCGTCCATGTCATAGATCGTTAACACATTTGGATCAGCGCAAAGTTCATGCCAAAACGGTGCAGGACCGGCAAGACGTTGCGCGAACACAACATCCCATTCGTGCAATCCGGGGAATGGAGCACCGTGTTCTGCGTGAAAGCGTGTTTTATCCAAGAGAGGAAACGGCATACCAATACGAAAATGATGTTCAGCAGCTAAAGACGTATCCCACGCGAATACACGTTTCACCATGGACGTCCACCCCACTTAGCTGCGAATGCAGCACCATCTATACCTGTTTGTGCACCAAGCTCAGGTTTGGAGTTTGTGAAATCATTTGGTTTGGTGTTCACTGCGATAGGACCAGGCGTGATAACCATGCCACCCTTTTTACGAGCCTGCCAGTCAAGGTCTGTATCACACCACCACCAACGCATATTTTCATCAGCACGAAGATTATGCTCACCATTTAACATGAATGCTGCACCGTGCATACGATTGTAGATGTCAGTGTCTGGTTCATACTTCATGATCACTTGCCCGTGATCACGTATGTTATGTGCTGATGTCGCTGATGCATCATAGTCACGCATACACGCAGAAAGACGTGATACCCAGTCCTCTGGAACTACAACGTCATCACACAGCATAGACACGTTCCAACGACGCACACCAATGGCAACTGTGGATCGTTCTATGAAGTCAAGACCACGATTCCACATGTATGCAATGTTAGGTGGTTGTAACGATTCACGCATAACAATAATGTTTTCATCCCATGCATCACGTGTAACTGAAGGATTACTAACGTTATCAATAATAAGAATAGTGTCCACTTGTGGTGCGATAAGTTTTACACATGTGTCAAGTTCTTGTGGTCTATTATGCGTAATGATCAATGCAAAGTTATACACACGACTCATTGAATGATTCTATCACGCTGTCATAATATTCAGATGCATTGTGCCATAGATAATCAGCCAAAAAGGTTGCGTTGTAATTTCATCGCGTACTCCCAAGCTTCAGCCCAACGCCATGCGTTTTTCTCGTATGTTTGATCTTCCATGTACGCACGACCAGCTAAACTTTGATCTTGCCAAAGTACAGTATCTTTAAGTAGACGTTCTAAATGTTCGCGCCACTCCCGTGGATTATCTGCTAAAAAACCAACGTTAGATTCCTCATGGAGACGACGGTACTCCGCTCGTGGTGAACCGATCCAGGGGACGCCTACAGACATGTATTCAATGGGTTTAAGGCGTGATTTTCCTTCGTTGAATTCACTAACCTCGAGCGGAGCTATGCCTACAGCTAAGTGGTTCGATATTGCTTGTGGCCAGTCAGTAATATTCACCCCACCAGTGACGTGACAGTCTTTTTCGTTAACACGAAACGCTTGTGGGACACCAATGCCATCGCCTACAACATAGAATGGATGGTTTTGCGCAATTACTCTCTGGACAGTTTTACCTAATACATCTGGATCTTTGGGATGACTTGGGATAGATCCTGCCCAACCAAATGTTCGTTCATAGAATGTCCAGACGGGATTAGGATACACGTCAAGATATCGTGCTGGTACATAGTTGTCTATGACGACGCCGCGACCATGTGCAGCATACTTATGTAGTAAACTTTGTGTAGACACTGTGACAAGTGTTGCTAACTTACAAGAGTCTATCGTATGTTGCCACGAGTATGTAGCACCTTTACGTGGCTTAAATAAGTTATATACCGCATGGTATGGGCTAACTGCAGACACATCATCATCAAGATCAATGATAACAGCTATACCGTTCTGCTGCATCATATTAATGATCTGTGGCCACATAACATGACTAGGTCGTTGAAACACGATGACATCAGCATCTGGCGGTACAAGTAAATTCGTTAAGATATGATTTCCATTTTCATCCTTAATAGACTTCCCCGGAAATCCTTTATCTTGTGGCATCATTATGATGTTTACGTCTACACCTTGTTTTTTCAACGCTTGCGCGGGCCAAATCATACGATAATGACCACAACCATATGGATCAGCAGGAAAGACGTATACTTTCATTCGCTAATCGTATACTTCAACAAAAAACGTTGTGTGGCTGGCACGA
>JAJDFE020000483.1:0-16440 GCA_021527465.2 Geoglossum glabrum | reverse complement strand
GTTGTTCGAAAGTTTTTTGATGAGCAGGTTTGACGCGTCTTCCAGAAGCTTTACGCGCAGTTAACTTAACAGTATGTTCACCAACAGTTTCTATTGGTCCGTAATACTGCTGCGCAAGTGTACTTCGAAGATCATTAGCTGTACCAGTTGAACACAACATTTGTGGTGTAGCAAGCGTTGAACCGTCAATATCTAAGGAGACAATTCCTAGTGCAGCAGATGCTGCATCAGAGTCAAAATCGCCTACCCATTGAGCTAATATGTTTGTGTTAGGATAATACGTATCAAATGTGAATGTTGCTCCGGGAACATCACCAACAGCAGTTACTAATGATATATCACCTGAAGCTTGCGTGTAAAATTTTCTGGATTGCTGTGTTGATTGTTCATCAAATCTCGCAACGATATATGTGCTATCAGGCGGTACAGTCATAAGCATTACACGAGAATTTGGTGTGATACTTGTGCCAATAAGCGATAACGCAGGAATAATAACATCAGTGTCTTCATCAGCATCAACGTTAACGCTAAAAGTATATGGTGATAATGTACCAGCAACAACTTTACCCGGTTGTAACAGCCAAATAAGACCAAGACGCTGTGCGTTCTCGATAAGTGCATTAACGATAGCTGTCGATTCTGTGTTCATATGTAGATCCTTGTGAGTTCGTGTTGCATAACTCCGCCCTCAACAAGATCCATAGACCAACTAGTTTCAAGCCATTGTTGGTCTTCAAAAAGAATGACATCATAACTATCGTGTCGTGGATCTGGTGGCGTTGATACACTAATTGTTTCTACGATATTCTTTGAGATACCAAGTTGACGAGCCATAGCTTTTGCTTGTGATGCAGTCTCTGCTTGGAGACTTTCTGTGCGTACAATCTCAAAACCGCGATTTACTGCGCTGTATGGTGCGTTTGGTGGTACATCATAACGTCCAACAATAGGTGTAGTAAATGATGCATCAGACGTACTTACCACAATGTACACATTTGGTGCGTTAAGAATGTTAGATGACTTAACAATGCTATTCATGTACACACGATGATATGTATCAAAATCAAATGTTGGCACAACAGTCGCCGGATCAAATGTACGTTTAAAACGCATTACACCATTGTTATCAAACCACGGTGTAAAGTAATCGCCCTGTAAAGATAACACGTTAAGTATTTGTCCACGACGTGTACCAATCGTCCATGAACCAGACGCAAGATACCCAGAGCCTTCAAGGTAGATATTATCTACAAGATTACCTACTAAACGTAGAATCATCTTGTCTGCGTTAAATGTTGCATCATCATTTACAGACATTTGTGGAAAACTTGTTGATATTTCTTGGTCAACTTTTAACATTTCATCAACAAGTTGAACAGACGCTTCATTTCCAGATGAAAAAATTTCTTCATCATCACTCGAAAACATATACTGCCCAAGAGGAAATTCTTGGTCATTTGTCACCATGTATACACGAACACCGTCAGTTAATGGATTAATACTTTCAGTATCTTCTACGCCAAGTTGAAGCGTAAGTGTTCTTTTAATAGTTTTTGACGTGTCATGTGATAATGAGGCGCCTTCAACATATGGCGTGATTTCTCCATAATTTTCACCCGTTATGCGATTGTACAGTTCAAACTTGTATGTCGCAGATCGCAAACCGATCCACTCATCTATGTCAAATTTTGGTGTAAACTCTTCTGTGACAAGAGACTTCATACCAGGCCAGTGAGATGTCATGTAAGATCAACCTCACTAGGATTTTCTGACGTTTCAACGATTTGAACCGCTGCGATAGAAAGTCGTGCATTATCCAAGGAGGACATGCGGTTGACTGTCCCCTCCGGAATCATCACAGCTGCAAACCAACGCTCACCAGTCTCATCACGCACACAAATGTATGAGACATCCTGCCACGCCATATCACGAAGATCACGGAATCCACGTGCTTTAACTACTGGTGGAATGCCTGTCGCATTAACCAACATATTACGTGTGAATACTTCTCCACCACGCTCTAATGGCTTAAACGCGACATTGAAGTTACGACGGAACATGCGTCGAAGCTGCACAGTTGTCGCTTCAGGCCAACTAAAGCCTTCAGCAGTCATAGATTCCCATGACATAGAATATGCAAGATTGTACAAACCTTCTTGATTTTCATTGCTAGTGAAAATCAAAATACCTGTATCAGCACCAGTCACTCCTGGAGATGCGATAGTGCCAGTGACTGGTGTTGTCCACGAGCCGTAGAAATTATATGTGTTACGTGCACGCATACGATATGATGTCATTTCACCAACACGTGCTTCGTAATCATTGAAGTAATACGTGTATGCATTTTCTGATGTCATAATGGTTTTATACTCATTATCAACGGTATCAGTACGTTGAAGTTCATAAGCACCAAAACCAAATGGTTGTGAATAGAAGTTTCTAAAACTTAATGTATATGGAACAGATGAACCTGCGAGTGACGTATATGCAAGAGCGCCTACGTATCCCGCATTAGTGTAAGTTCCATCGTATGTTTGAATAAGCCAACCTTCTGGTTCTGGTTGTGAAGCATACCAGATTTTTGCTCTTTGTGATCTATCTGTAACTTGAAAACGTATACGATAGAATGAATCACCTGCGGGCGTAACGTTTTTAATCTCAGCGCCATCAATGACAATTGGAGCACCACCTGTAACGCGCTTAAACCCAAGTGTCATACTTTGTTGATTAGGGTCAGCTGCAGTAATAAACAAGTTTACAGTAAGATAATATCCATTATTCGTTACAGGATCATATCGTGCAACAGCGCCACCTAAAATACCGATATTACCCGTTAATCTTGTTATATCTACAGGTATTTTCATATCAAAAGAAACATCTACGTCTTTTGCATAAACATTATCCATAAGAATGATATGACGATCAGGTACTGTTGATCCAGAAACCCTGATCTGCCCACCTACGTTATCATCAACAGAAAAATCAGAAACAGCACCAGTGATAATGTCCCAACCAGCATTCGGTGGAATACCACTCCAGCCATTAACAACATTACCTTCGCCAGCCATTGCAGAGAACGATGATCCTGTGATAGGTGTCCATGCAATAATGTTGTAATCCAGAGATGTTGGTACACATGTGCTATATTCACATGTTGGATCAACTGTCTCAAGTTCTTGTACTTCTGGTATAAGCTCAAGATTAGTGATATCCCACGGATCTTGACTCCACAAAGCAGTTGCGTCAGACCATGAGTCAACCTTTGTACCAGTGATGTATGGTGGACTCCATGTAAGAGAAATTTGCGCACCAGAGTATGGAGTACCATACGTTGCATTACCTACTGAAATACCAGAAGGTGCATTTTTCAAGTTTCCAGGGAACCCAGAATACGCAGGCGCGACAGCACCAAGAATTTCCCAACGATCAGACGAAAGTTCTGCGTTAGCTGTCCATTTAACCGTTGGATTATCACCATTTGCAATCGTTGGCGGTGTAGGCCAACGAAGTGTAATTTCTTTCCAACCATCGATGATACCATCTTCTGGTTCAAGAGCATCAAATTCGTCTGGCGTGATAGACATCGTGCCAGCACCAGAATATGTTGGCGAAGATATAATTAATGGCGTTGTTGTGTTACCGAATCGTCGTGCATAAAATCTAAATTGTGGATATGTTTGACCATTTGCACCATCACTGTAAATTTGTTGAATTGCTGTCGTGGAAATTTGTGCGAAACCAGCAACCGCACCATATACAGGAATCTGTGCTTGACGCCCGTACGGGTGAATATCGTAGTGATTTGTGATAACACCACTGTTATACCCGTGTAACGTCAATTGCGGTAATATGTTAGTAAATTCACTTGTGAAAACTTTACCAACTGCTGTTCTATCCAGGGGGAAGGGTAAATTAATTCGCACACCGGTCTGCGTACCAATGCTATACAACTGTCGAAGACCATTGACATTTGGTGCGACACCCTTCTGAAAAAGCGTGCTATCTCCTGGATCAGCGATAGACAAAGTTACGATGTAATTACCACTTGCAAAGCTACCCATTACGTATGGAAAATCAGCAATAATGTATGAAGACGACATTTCAATGCCATTGGCACCAATAGTAAATGGCTGTGATAATGTGCTACTACCACCAAATGACTTACCACCAACAAAAATTCTATGTTCTTCAACATAAAAGACTTCAAGTGCTAAGTAATGAAGATTAAGCGCATTTACCGTTAAACTAGTGACAGCATTCTGCAATGGAACACGTATGCGTATGTTAGGGACGCCTGGTGTGTTTGTTAGGTCGAACTTACGTAAGCCATTTATGTACCACGGATATCGTGCTGATGTTGCGGTCGGGTGTGTTGCTGTTGCGTAATAATTAATTTCACCAAGACGCTTACGACCAAGCGTTGGTGAAAGCGTGTTAAATTCACCATATGGAATAGCAAGTTCTGGTGCAAAAATCGCTCCATTATTAACAACTTGAATGCTATTACCCGTTGGGTTATTTGCAGCTGCGTAGTACTCAAGCCATTGTCCGGAGATAGAATAAAGAAGATCAACACCAAGAATACGCTTATTTGCCAACTCTTGAATGTATTGTGAAACACCAAAGTATGCGTATAGCGCAGACGTTGAGTTAAGACCAGGAGCATTGAACGAAATGTAACGCCCGTCACTAGGGTCAGCAAGTGCAGTGACTGTGGAGCTTGTTCCAGATACCATTACGCCAACACCAGACACATGTGTTCCAGTGACGGGTATGATTAAACGTTGTAAAGGTCCTGAAGATCGTTCTGTGCCACCAAAATATACAGCAGCAGTATAAGTCTCTACGTCTGTTGGTCCATCAGGAAGATCATGAATGTAGAAACGAGCTTGATCAATATCAAATGGTACAGCAGCAAGAGCATTGGTAAATGTGTAACCAAGTTCAGTTGATCTCGCTGTAGGTGCAAAAACAATGTCTTCGTCACGTATAGGTGCCCAAGCGTTACCCAACACCTCTGGACGATAAGGATCGTAATTACCCATTTACATAGCCCTTACCGCTAGTGTAGCGCTGCGTGCAGCAAGTACATTGGCAATACCCTTACCTACAGCTTGTCCTAACATAGATGCTTGTGCGGGTGTTGCTTGAGTACCATTAAATGATGCCATAATGGAATTTGCACCAAATGTAACATTGTTATTCACAACAGATGATCCTGCGACTGATGCCCCACCTACAGCAACAGTAATGTCATCAAGTTGTTTGATCAAGCTTGGTATAGCTGACTCTATACCTCGAGAAAGACCACCCATGATTGCTTTACCAGCGGGGAAAAGCAATTTCTTGTCTTTATCCAGGGGACCTTTGATGTCAGGAATGAGATTGGTAATGCCACCTAATACACCCGTAAGTACACCAATTTGAGACTTGATACCGTTTATTAATCCTTTAATCACAGAAGCGCCTGCATCGTATAAGATGCTACCTAAGCCACCTACTGCACCGCGAATCACTCCGGGAAGGCTATCGAATAAACGCTTAGCTTTAGTCAACGTGTCACTTACACCAGAACCAAACCTACCGACAGCAGACTTTAACAAGTCAAAAGCACTACGAGCGTTTGATATTGGAACTAACAAGCTACGTAATATTGACATACTAAAACTTATTGCAGCAGCAACAACACGAAATGCAAATGACACTGCGCTTATCATGGCCTTTAGTATGCCAGAACTAACCATAACTTGCAAAAATAATGTGCTAAGACGAATAAGATCAGGAAGTATAGGTGCAACAGCGAGAAACAAATCAGTAAATGCTGTAACAAGATCAAAGAGTGAATCAAATAAATCAGGTAATTTAGGAAGTATATCTAGTAATGCTTGAAGTAATGCTTCACCAATTTGACTTGCAAGTATGGCAACAGCACCTGCAAGAATTCTAAATGCTTCAGTAATCTGTGGCATGTGAGCTGCGAGTGAATCAACAAATAACTGCGCAATTGTAGTGATGACAGGGATAAGTGGTCGAAACGCATCAGCAACTTTTAATGCCAAATCAGCTAAAATAGGCATTAACGTCGTGGTAAGTTTTTCAATAATAGGAATAAATATAGGTGCAAGTAATCCAACTAGTGATGCAAACGCCTCTAATCCAGGGGTGATGGCAGTCGCTAAAGCAGTAAACGCACCGGCGAGAACGGTGATCATGCCACTAAGACCAGTGCCTACTATTTGCAGAATTGGTGATAGAGCCTTACCAATTGCGCTTAACGCTTCGCCTAAAGGTTTAGCGACAGGCGCAAGATTAATTAATGCTAACGTTAGACCTTCCATAAGCTCTGCAAGACCAGGACCCATAGCCACAATGATATCAGTAATGATTCGTGCTAATGGATTAAGTGCATCGCCTAACGCACTCACCGCCGGACCTAATGCGATAAACGCAGGTGCAAGTAGTGCAATTGCTGTCCCAAGCTGTGCGATAACTTTGTTAAGAGTAGGACCAAATGCACGCGCGATATCAGCTACACCCCTAGCGATTGGCACAAGAGCACGAGCTAAAGTCCCAAGAATTGGTGATAATTCTTTACCAATTTCCGCAAGTTCTTTAAATAATGCAACAAGAGTCTTTTGAAAATCAGCACTATTAACTAATTTGTTTAGCCGGTCAAAAAAGCCAAAAATACCGCCACCTTGTACTTGTCCAGAAGCGCTTAAAAATCCTGAAAAGATACCAAAAACATCAACAACTAAATCTTTAAATGCTTTAAGAGCTTCTATACCGTCATAAATCATTGCTTTAAGACGACCACTACCTGCGAGAGTGTTCAGTCTTGTCGCCAAATCTGCAATGGCAATACCTATGCCACCAGAAAGCTCAGCGATAACCTCACTGCCAACTTGGGCAATTGCAATAAATGCTTTTACCACTGGTGCAAGTGCAACACCTAAGTTCTCTACAGCAATTGCTGTACTATGAAAAATGTCAACAAAATTCATACGTATAAAAACATTATTAAGCGTAGTCGCAGCCTTAATAAGTACTGTATTAATACTTGTAGCAAGTTCAATCATACCTTCTCGTAAATAAGGTATTGTATTTTCAACTAAGCCACCAAGAATTTTTGCTGTGTCTTTAAACAATGCATTCTGTACGTTAAGTTTAATCTTTTTAAAAATTGGCTGTAATTTAGCCATCTCTTTCACAAATGCAGCAGCACTTGGTGCTAATTTTTTCAATGCTTCGTTAAGCTTTGCAGCATCACCAGATGCTACTGCTTTCATTGCGTCGCCTACACCAGATAAACCTACTTTAAGCGTTGTAATAAACGCAATAAGGCTTGCAATAGCACCTGGCAATGCAGCAAATACACCTGTTGCTTGAACAGCTAAAGCAACAAATTGAAAAAGTACAGGTAGTGCGTGTGCAGTTGCTGCAGCTAAACCGGCTACAGCTGTCGCGATAGCATTTACTGCTCCTGCGACTAAAGTAAGCTTAACGGCACCAGCTACTGCTTTACCAATACCACTCAACGCGCCTATGATGCTTTTTGAAATACGACTCATAGATGTGTTAACGTCTTTTTCAACGTCTTTAAGCGAACGGTCTACGTCACGCTTAACTTTCTTCTTAAATCCAGAGGAGTCAGCGTCAATTTCAACGTAAGCGGTATCAATAGGCGCAGTCACAGTATGCCTCTTATCGGGTATGTCTCATCTGTATAGTGGCTGCGATGCTTGTGCGTGAAGCTTCATCATCGCCCTTCCACCAAGCAGGTGGGACAATGCCTGTACGCTTATCCACAAGAACAACCTTTTCATCGTTGTCCATTGTTCTGAGCGGCCCGATAAGAATGTTATTTAAGTTCCTATGACTATTTTCTTTATCTTCTGTAGTAAGCAATATGTATCTATGCACAAGATCAAGAAATTCATATGCCATAAGATCTTGAAATCTTAATGAATTTTCAATACACCAGCCGTGAAAATGGTGCCACCGATCACGTTTCGCGATAAACGTTACGAGTCCGATGACACTTCCGTAGGGCGGAGACCATAAGCCTCCATAAGCCAGTACAACAATGGAATAATTTGCTCTTGTACGTCAAGCTTACGCGCAATTTTCGCAAAACGAATAGCAGATTCTTCTTCAAGCAACTCGTTGAACATTACGATAAGATTATCAATAGCAGCACCCATGTTAGCTACTGTTAATGAAGATCCATCAAACTGTGTTGCGACATTAACAAGATTCTGCATAAGATCTACTGATAATGCATTAACTGCGTCAAAATTTTCTTTTGCGATACGAAACTTAATTGGTGGTCGATTAAGCGTGAAATCTTTAAAGCGAACTTCTGGTTCGTCTGACATTGTGTCTCATTTCGTTACGATGCGACCCGACACAGCAATCGTAACACGTTGACAGCACAATGCATCTCTCAAGTTAATCAGCAGCTGCAGGTAACGCATCCTTTAAGAACCTATTGCGACGCATACCTTTAGTAGACTTTGCAAATGCATATCCGCCAGTTTTCAACTTCCAGCGGAGAACACTCGCATGCTTAGGCGTGATACGTCGTTTCATAGGTCCATAAATGCCTGTACCATCATGAACCCATTTTGCATACCGGATATTCGTACCGATACGTACAGCTAATTTTCCACGAACGATAAGTTTTACCTGTATGCTAGAACGTAAAATTCCCGTACGAATACGTTTTGGATTACGTGCTCCTTGCCCATTAAGTAGCATTTTCGCACGATTTTGAACCTTATAACCACGACGTAAAAGATCTTTTGCGACACCACCATGAGGACCATTAAGAAGATTTCTTAATGGTATCTCATGAAATACTTGTCGCACCACGTCAAGCTCCTACTCACAACATGCGCGTGTAAAACCTATTGTGTATGTCTGATTGAAACCAGCACAAGCACCCTCTGGACCAACTGTGTTCGATACACCTATGGAATAACCTGCAATAGCATAAGTCTTGTAATAATCATTAAGACAACATGTTAAAGCTTGAAAAACTACATAACGATCTGCTTCAAGTGTAAGTGCAGAAGCATAAAGAAGATTACACTTTGGTGACTTTCCATTATCCGTAGGAATCGGCACACATCGTGTCATAGACAAGTTCACTGTGACAGACATTAATTCTGGTGTACAACCAGTCCATTTAACGTCACCCGCAGGAATGGGAAAGTTAATGGATGGTGCGACTTGTGAAATGCTTTGTGCAAGCTGTCCACAATCGCATTCATCCCACGCAATCTCTCCAGGGACGAGAGCACAATAACGATTTGGTGCTCCTGCAGGTGTGGCAGCGACAGCATCGTAAACACACTGCCCAACACCAGTGACAATCGTCGTAAGATTATCCAGGGTGTACATCATGTTTGGCATAAGATCACAATCCTGTGCCAAGCCGGTTAGGGTCTGGCTCGTCTAAGTTATACACCGTGGCACGACTTGCAAGTCTCTTTGGATTGTATGCGTTAATGAACATATCACTAAAGTATAAACCTACAAGACCATTTGCAAACAACGCATTAGGGTCGAGGAAGGTCATGTTCACGCCTTGACGTGATAACGATTGCACTGCTTTTGGCAACGCACATTCTTCACCAACACATGCTTTCGCAATTTCACACGCAAGTTCGCCAACGGCCATCTTACCTGAAACCGGAGGCTCTTCACCATACTCGATTGTGACTGACCACGTGCCTACGCCTGCTGTTTGCGATAAGTCATTACAAATGGGCCATGACGCGCCACCAAGACGCGTGAGAAGATTTCCATTATCCAGACGATAATCTACGTTAGGAATAAGGACTTCATCATTTACACGAACTTCTATGACACTAAGCACCGAAGCTGGTAACTTAACACGTGAAAGAGGTGTGCATGAACATTCACCATAGCAATCACCACACGTGATGTTGTACCACAATCCGCCAATCAACGCAGGTTGTGGATAAAGACCAGTTGTCCATTCACTGAATCCTGTGACATAAGGCCATGTCTCACCGTAGCACGACCGTCGACACGGCCATAATTCCATACGGCAAACGTCAAAACGACGACCAGAAAGAGCGTAGAGGATCTCTGTTGCCATCTGGACAGCATTACCTGTTGCAGCTACGATGGAGTCTAAAATGTCACAACACCAAATCGGATCCCACGTGCTGCATGGTCCAGAGGTAGCACCATTCGCAGTAGAAACAATCGTTATCGTTTCAGACGCTTGTACAGGACTATCGCCAGCATCTTCGCCATCCCACACAACAAGATAATTACCAAGAGGTAGCGAATCAGGTACAGCCCACTGATAAATGTTAATGCCTGTGGCAGGATTTGTTACTCCCGTGGATGTTGGACCAACAACTGCGATCCCGCCATCCAGGGGAGTGATCGTTATGATCACATTATTGACGACTGCAGGTGGCCCACCAGCATACTCGTACCATTCAACACGTAACGGAGACGTGCGTCCCACGATGAGCGTCGTCATAATGTCACCTCGCTGATCAAATTTTATAGGGTAAAGCCCCAAGATTGTGTATCTGTTTGCGTATGTGAAGTTACCACAGTCGCGTTTTCAGCGAGTATAGATAAATGTACAGCATTAACACCAGCAGTCGAATGCACAGCGTGTGTTGGAAATTGACTTGCATAAGACATCATTGCAACACCAGCATTAATCATAACGTTTATCGTACTGTTATTCGCAGTAAACGTAGTTGCTGCTGATCCGGGAGAAACAACAGCACCAGTAATAACAGATGCGTTATTCGCAGTGAATGACAGTAAAGCACGATCAATACTGCTTTGTACTTTTGCGGTAACATTATTCGCAGTAAGAGCGATAAGTGCGTTTGTGCTTGTGGGTGCGATTTGTATTGTTGCGTTATTCGCAGTGAATGTACTCGTCGCAACACCAGCGTGAGGTGCTTCACTAACTGTCGCGTTGTTGGCAGCAATAGAAAACGCAGCGTTAGCAGCGCTAGTCGATATACGGACTGTCGCATTCTGAGCTGCCAGGGATGCACTAGCGTTCCCTGCATGAGGTGCTACAGAGCCAGATGCGTTGTTAGCAGCAACACTGAATGTTGCTATACCAGCACTTACGTTTGTTCCTACGGTTACTGTCGCATTATTCGCAGTAAACGTGATGGGTGCAAAATCAGCGTGAGGTGCAAGACTTGTTGTTGCATTGTTGCTTACAATAGTCGCAGTCGCTACACCTGCGTGTGGTTGAATGCTTGTCGTTGCGTTGTTAGCCGTGATTGTGGCACTAGCTGATCCAGCGGAAGCTGTATCCGTGATTAAGTTGAAGTTATCAAGTTCTGATACATTATCAGTACCAGCATCACGATGAGCTTCAGCGACAAATGCAAGATTTGTGTTAGTGACCCAGACAGGTGATGTTTCAGTTCTGCGAATTGTCCATGTCGAGCCATCAGGACTTGTTTCCCAGAAAGTTTGATCAGACGTTTCACGTAAACGTAACCACGCATCGTTTACAGGGTCATATGTTGCGAAAACTGCCCCTGGATCAGAAAATCCTACGCGACTTAAAAATGCGATACCGTTAGATGCTGTGTCAATGTTAAAGCCAGCATCAGTACCCGGTGTCGTTGTTGTGACAAGCAGTGAAAAGTATGCGATTGTCGCTGTGTTCGCTGCTGCGGGAAATGCTTGGCACAAGAAGAATGACTCGTCTAAGTAATAACTAGTCTTAGACTTTAAGCCAGAGAACTGTAAGACATCACAGTCAATTTGTGCACGACCGCCAGCTTCTGCAACACCACCATAGCTGTTTGGCCATTTAAGCGGATCAATGCTGCCATCATCAAAATTGTCGTAAAGCACATTAAGTGCTTCAACAGTTGAAATCGTTGCGTTATTACTTGTAAAAGCAATACTCGTAGATGCCGCAGATGGTTTAACACTTCCAGTAGCATTATTTGCCGTGAATGTTGCAGATGCAGATCCCGCATTTACGTCTGTAACAGCTGCAGTTTGAACAAAAATGATACGTGATGGATGATTATTGACAACACGAGCGCGTTCAACGCCAAAACGTGATTCTCTCATCGCATGTACCGTGCCATGCTAAGATCAGGTAATGTTCCTGGAGATACTTCGCGTAAGCGAACGTAAATCGCAGAACCTGAGTTGTTCGTCGCTAACGTATGAGTTGACGTCCATGTCGCATTAGCAGATGCAGTTCCTGCAGTACAACTGCAATGATTAGTGTTACCGCCCAAGTCGTTACCTGTTGTGACACGAGGGTTCTGATCACCAGCTGCGACAATACCTGTGAAAGTCGCACTTGTGGCTGCGAATGCAGAAGCAGAAATAGTGTCAGCAGCATCTGTGGACCAGACACCACCTATGACGATATGATCTCCAGAGGTAATACCCGGATTACTACTGTAAGCAACAGACCATCCTGTACCTGCTGTTGTGTCAGTGCCCGTCGCAGCAGCTGCAGAATAATATTGTCCTGCTGCTTTTGTGTATCGGTACATAGATCCATAAGATGAGTTCGCACTTGCGATCGCGACAGTTAAGTTACCCGCGAGTGCACTTGGTGCCTCTATCGCGTAAGCTGCCATAAGCACAGAACCTGTGTCTGTGCCCTGTCCCGTGGATCCATTTGTAATAGATCCAAGCAATGTCCATCCAGTGGGTGTTGTGATAACACTGTTGAATGGTTTCGTACCCACCAAGAGTACAAGTACATCACCAGCGGCGATAGACCCATTATATGGAACGTCAACAGCTGTAGCAGTCGCTGTAGCAGATGAGATTGTAGACGACTGAAACGTCAGCGCCATAACAATCTCCTCAGGTAATCATAACGATGACTTACTCGTCCCACTCAAAATAAACGTCACAGATCTGGCCAGTACCTGTTAATGGAATAATGCCAATACCATTGGCAGTACCAGCAGGAATCATTAAGCCAGGGCTGTCAAATGTCCAGATAATGCCAGAACCAATAGCAGCACCAAGAGACGCAGCTCGTAAGTTACCTGTTGTGATAGTTGGTCCTACAGAATGGACATCAAAAACAGTCGCAAGAATCGTCTGCACATCATCATCATTATAAAGCTCTGCTTGACCAGTACCTTGTGTACCCGCAGTTGTTAACCGCCGGACAGCGATAGCGACAGCTGTCGCAGTTGTATTAAAAACACCGATTTCACGCACACGTGGTTTACACGCCGCAGTAGCATAAATAGACGCAATAGGTAATGTCGTAGAACCCGCACCGCCTACGCGAAAACCACATGATGCCCGCATATCACAATCCTTTACAGTGTCGCACGCCAGATACCATTAGCATGCCACACAACTGTGAAAGTACCATTTACCACAGAATTTGATCCACCAAAGTAGTTGTAGCAAGCACCTTGATCTGCGACTGGTGTAGTAATTGTGTCATCATACACAAGACAACCAAAGACGCTAGCTAAGTCTGCCGCAGAGCCAGACGCTGTGTCAGTCGCGTCAAAGAACACAACGTCAGCTGTGCCAGAGTTCAATGTCTGTCCAGAGAGGGTAACACCACCTGCTGCCCACTGACCAGACTCAGACACCTCATTAGCACTTGCCCATTGGCCTACGTTATACGCAGAGTTTGCAGCAGTTACATCATTATCAGGTGTGATCGAGTTGTTGTAAAGCGCAACCTTAAACGAATCAGCACCAAAGTCAATAGCTGCTGTGTTGTCAAACACGTCAGCAACAAGTGCGCGGAATACGCGACTATCAGTCCACGCCATGTTACTCTCCGCTCATTAACTTTTCAAGATCTACACGTGCAGTAAGTAATCTAGCTTCTGCAGCGTTTGATTCGTTTTCAGCTTGAATAATTTCAGCATTAATCTCAACAAGAAACTTCTCAAACTTCGCATACTTTTCATCTAAACGACGTAACGCACCAGTCGCAAGATTACATTCTTGTATGTGATAGTCGATAGCAGCTTGTAACTTAACAATCTGTGTCGACTTATCAGTAACGCGAATTGTTGCGTCATTACTTGTGAAAGACCCGGACGCACTCATATGCCACTGTCCTTACGAATGGGCGCCACAGGCGCAAACACTGCGCAATCTTGTCCATCATCACGTGTGGTACGTACAGCCATTATTGGACGATTTTCATTATCCAAAGTAACTTCTTCATGTCCTACGTAATCTTCACGTTCGATAGCTTCTACCTTACACTTCACGTCATAAGGTACCATAGGAGCTGTTAAACCACGAAGACCACGACACGAATGAAATCTTGTGTGCGGTTGTGATTCGTGTGTAACATCCAGGAGGGTGCAGTTAGGGCATGCCCAACGTCTCTCTGTGGTTAACGTGAATACACCCATAACTGCACCTCCTCGTCGTCTTAACTTACTAACACACCAACGGTAATATCAGCACCTGGCGTGATACTTCCAATTTGATCTATGTCTACCGTAATGTAATCACCATCAGCAAACACTTGATCATCAGGCACTGCTAACGTTCCACCATTCGTACCACCAAGTACACGTGGTCTGTTCGCTTGCGTGGTAAAAATTGTCGTACCATTTTTATGCAAGTCACCTATGATGTCTGTGCCGATAGGTGGCGTACCTGCAGCTATCCAAACACCCTGGATAGTACGATTACGACCAGTTTTGTTATACCAACGCAACGAACTAGACACCACTGTGATATCACCTGTACGTGACCAAATCTGCTCACGACGTGGTGTGGAGGTATACCCAATAGCCGCCACTGTGTATACCTCCAATCACGTTACGGTAATAACGACGCGCCACATGCCGCTGTCGGTGGAGCTGTTGATGTAATATTATGCAAGAAATGTTCACCAGATTGCACAGTGTTAGACCCAAGCCACGATGCTGCGCCTGTTCGTGATAGCCACAAAGTACCAGCAGACTTTGTCTCTGACGTTAACTGGAACGTAAAGACATCGTTCTCAAAGGCGAAATCTCCAACCTTGCTGTTACCAGCGTTAAAGAAAGCCCAGTAAACATACTGCTGATTACCTGATGCATCACAAGCACTAGCACCAGATACTGGCTGCCAGACCTCAAGCGAATACCGTGACGTAAGCTGTCCTTCACCGTATGCTACACCACTACCAGTTGCGCTACCCGTTGTGAGTAAACGTTCACCGGTAATAACAACGATAGCATCTGGATCAAGAGTACACATGTTGATCTCAAGGTCAACACGTGTCAGCTCAGATGGGTCCTTCTGGTACACACAAAGTGAACCATTTGCCTTACGCTGTTGGTGCTCCTCACCATCGAGATACTGAGGAGACGGATTGATAGAAACGAAACCGTCAATCACAGACACAGCAGATGACGCACCAGTGACAGGATTGCCACAGACGTCGAGCTTAATGAGCCTGGCGACTCGTGCCTGGATCGGAGATACGCATAATGCACTCATACTTTACCCCTACGCTCCAGCGCCCGTTCCACCAGTGACAACGCCACCTAAACTCACTTGCGCCGCATAGTGACAGCAATCCCAACCAACTACATATGTACGTTCAACAATGGCTTTAACAGTGTTCTCAGCACGATCAATCGAGTCACGTTTAGGTAATACGATAGGCTGTCCCCGATAAATGAACATGCCACCTGTCGCATAAATCCATGCCGTGCTTGTTGGTGTCGTGCCATTAGGATCTGTAGGACCTGTGCCTTTATACCCAGCACCAAACACCACAATGTTACCATTTGGTGTACGATAGCGTGTACCATCAGACACAAGAAGCATAGACTCTGCCATCGCTGGATTTAATGACTTTGGCATGTGAATAATTGCCACACCATCATAACAATCTGCGACAGCAGCTTCTAAACGACCAAGACCCTCAACAATGTCAAAGATACCGCCACCAGATACGACCTGTGCAGCAGTCTGAAGTAGAATGCTACTTTCATCTTGAATCTGTGTAGCAGCTGCAAGATGTGGAAAGACTGTTGTCTGCCCACCTGCGAGTCCAGTCCAAAAAGCACGTTCTACTTGATATTGCTCATTGTGAAGAAAGCCTTCATTAGCGACTTCTTCTGCACGATCCCAAAATCCAGGGGCGCTACAGTCAATCTCACCATAAATAGTGAATGGTGTAGCACCACGTTTTATGAGATCTAAACCAGTGTCAGATTTCGGTGGTGAGGGTGGGACAGGTTGACCCTGTCCAGCACCCGTCACCGAAAGACAGTCATCAAATGTGGTGCTTACGTCACCACAAATTGACTCATAATTGACACCGGCCTGCCAATGAGGATCACTCGGAAAGCGAATAACATCGCTTAGTGAACTCAGCAGCCCATATGGGGCAGGAGTGAACGTCGGGGCTGCCACATAATTTCTACGATCTGCCACCGACGTTCA
>JAJDFE020000482.1:0-28765 GCA_021527465.2 Geoglossum glabrum | reverse complement strand
CTCCCGGCCAGCTACAATTCTCAGATCCTAGAGAGCAACAACAAGTCAATTCAGCATGACAGACCCCCTACAGAAGCGGTTGGACTACCTTATCCATGACCTTAAGGCATATAATGATTTTCCTCATCCTGGACGAGGCCTACGTAATGCTGTCAAGTCCCACCTCTACAAATGGTCTAAAGATCAAGAAGACATGCAGACGGTTCAAATCCCAATAAAGCAAGAGGATCTATGGAAGGAAGCACGCATGAGGAAGAAGCAGGATTTTCTGGATCAGGATTGGCATCAGCTCCAGCTTTACCCGGCCAGCAGGAAGCATCTACAGATTGTTGACAAAAAAGGACGCATACTTGCTTACAGAATTCCCCTACCTGAGAAACATCTGCAGCAGTTGGCCAGTACAGAACACCTTATACCCCCTAGGGCAGTTAAGCAACATAGCCGGGGTATCACTAGCAATAGGCACTGGGGCCTCTGGAAAAAATATGTGGTGGAGCCTAGAATGACTGGAGACTACCTAAGGGATTTACCCCACTCACAACAATGGCTAGAGGAAAACCAGGGTTTATTTCAGCACCTCAGTAATATCCTGCGCCTATTAGACCCCAAGATGTATGTCAGGTTCAGCAGCATTAAGAGATTTTTGCCAGAGGGAGTGGTGCCCGCATGTGGGGCATGGTATGCCTGTGCACTTTACTTAAACATGACTGCAGATGGGACACAACACCAAGACAGGAGCGACTATTACTGTGGGCTGAATGTGACAGTGGGCTGGGGTAGCTTCAAGAGTTCTAAGCTGGCGCTATGGCAGTTGGGGGTTGTGTTGGAGACTTTACCTGGAGACGCAGTCTTTTTCATGGGCAGATTGATCACACACAACACTGTGGACATCCAAGGCGGGGTCAGGAACCTCATGAACTGCTTTGTGCACCAAGCACCACTGAGCTGGAAGGACCAGAAGCACAAAGAATTGACTGGATTTGATCGAGTTATGTACAGTAAGAAGAGAAAACACCATGTCAAGACGGAAAAGCAACAGCAAAAGCGACTGCGACAACACAGCACCACCCAATATACCCAGCAGCAAGAAACAGCATGGAGCGATGCCGAGCGCGCCAAGACGATGTCGCGCGCCGAGACGATATCGCATGTCAAAGTAGAGAGCGATGGCGATGGCGATGGCGATGGTAATGGCAATAGCGGAGGCAATGGCGACGCCGAGCGCGCCGAGACAGCGCCGCGCGCAGAAACTAGGTCGCCAAATCGGGCAGAACCTCCCCATGAGGGCAAGCAGCAGAATAAGGGTAAAGAGAGACAGCAGGACAATGGCGATGCCGAGAGCGCCGAGAGCGCGATGGATGGGGGCACGGAGGATGAGTTGAAGGCGATGTATGGGCTGAGGCTGGGGGACGAGGACAGGGACGAGGACGAGGACGAGGATAAGGAGGAGGAAGAGGAGGACTAGACCTATAACCTGTTTCTTTTGTTAGCCTACATTCATTACTCTCATTTGTACTTACCTTCGTGGAGAGAGAGAGCCCGCGGGGTCCTTGGGTTGGAAGGGAGGCGGCTGTGGAGGCAGAACCTGAGCCGAGCGATTAGCTAGAGTTCTTGGCGCGGGTAGCTTACCTACCTCGCTGCCGCTCGTTTTTCCGTAGCATGTAGGGACACGAACGAGAGCATTGAGCACCCTACCCACCGGCCACTAATACCCTCCTCAGTACTTAGAACTGAATGGGAACTCAGCATTTTGATGTGATGCATGAATATTCAGCAGCAAACTCCTGGACGAAAACCTCAATGGAATTTTACTGAGAGAATAGGCAAATTGGTATGAAATGCTAAGGCTGGGGGGATAGATTGGTACTAATATGGAAGAGTTATTTTGATGAAAAAACTCATTTCATTTGCAAATAAATGTACTAAAGACCAACCCAATACTTTAGTACAAGAGGATAATGCATCATCACATGCTCATAAAACACAAGATGAGCTCTACAGTATTTTTAGGATGCAGCGTCTTCTATGGCCAGACAACTCTCCAGATATGAACATGATTGAGCCTGCATGAGGCTATCTTAAGAGGGTAACTACTAAGAATAGGCCTCTTAAAACACGGAAAGATGCTGAAGAAGCATGGATTAAGGCATGGGCGGAGCTTGAACAAAGCAGAATTCAGGCTTGGATTGAGCGCATTAAGCCTCATATTAATCAGATCATTGAGTTGGAAGGCGGAAATAATTTTCATGAGGGTTGCAAGCAGCCTCGCGAGCGGCCTCGTAGGGGCCTTTAACTAGAGTTTAGCGAGGTAAAGCCTAAGCGATAGCCTAAGCGGGAGTCTTAATACTTTTGGTGCGCTTTTACGTACTGAATCCCAATTCATATATGATTTGCTGGGACTCTCCACCAACCCACAGTAGTGCAAATGTAGTGTGATAACTGCATCATATCCACCAAAAGCCCAGTTTATCCGCCTCCTTGAGCTGGGCTCTGCAGCTTACAGATGGAGCTCAAATTTCTATAAGTGGGACTCTAATCGAATCCGATGTGCTACCCTTAGCTAGGAAAACTAGTTTAGAAATTACTATCAATCGGGAAATGCGACGAATGACTGAGGATGGAAGTTAATTGAATTCCCGCTAGATATAATCCCTTGAATATCCAGAGCAGACTACATTGCGACTAGCTAAGTCTTAACTTGAGAAGAGAGAGATTAGCCACATCACTATGATATGGCCAACTAGCCTGGCTTAACAGTTTGTGACTGCGTACGCATGGAGTGGCCCACTGGCGGACCTTTTCCAATCACTACAGCTGTACCCAGCCCGATTAGAACATCCGGCGTCCCGATATAAGGAAATACAGCAATCGTCCCAAAACCCTCTATCCCATTCAAACTCTTGTCCTCTCGCATGATTGATTCTTGTGCAGGCTCTATTCCTTTTCCCATCTTCGACGTGAGCGTCGCCCCCGATGTCGCGCCACGTAAACGTCCAGGCATTTACAGAGTGGGCAAGAGCTGCGACGAGGAGAACGGAAGAGATGGAAAGTTTCATGTTCGGATAAGCTGAGTCGTTGTACGTGGGGTACTTTAAAAAGTCAAAAGCTATTTCATTCGGCTCATCGGGATCTCTCATACCTTCTTTAGTATTTTTATTAACGGTGGTTATCGGTTCGGTTTGGCCGGCACCTGATAGTCTGCGCGAAAAGGGAGGTGGGGTTCCACCTTTATAACTCCATCTGCAGAACCGCACATCGGTGTAAAGCCTCCAGTGAAGTCTCTCCCCACCAGGTAGGGTAGGGAGGACGGGTCACCAGACTGACGCAGTGTGCAGATCCTCAGCCTGTAGTTCCTCGGGCCGCAGCTGAAATTTTCAGTGCTTGGAACAAATTATTGCCTGAGGTTGCCTGTTGAAGCTTGGTACCAATGGAGCTCATGGATTATCGGTTCGCTGACGTCAGAGAGCCCATCTCGTCTTCCAAACTCACTCGCAATCTGCCTCGCCTTGCCTAGTTCATGCACAAGTTTTTGCTTCGTTGCGGCCAATAATGATCTCCGAGATTTTGATAGATTTTTCCGTAAATTGCAGTGCTAAAGAGGCTATTTCCAACCGCTGTAGATTGTACTATTTCTGAGCGCCTTATTGTCGGTATTGTGCCTCATAACGGACGGCAATGAACGAGATAGTGGGTGGAGGTCGTTACGTTTGAGTCGAAATAGCGAGGGAGGGTGGTGCCGATACCAGCCTGACGGTTGGAATTCGCTAGTAGTCATCGCAGGGCTTCAAAGGCTTCGACCGATAGAAGGATTGAGATCGTCAGCAACTGTTCGTGGTGATGGTGGTGGAGGGGAAGCTCCTTCCCCCAGTGGTCAAGCTCGATCGTTCGGCGTCGTAGCTCTGTTGTGAGGCATGACTTCATTGCCGCCTTCGCAACGGAACTCGCCATGGCCCATTGGGTCATGGCCTACCCTAAGTGTCATGGCACCCGGTGGTGGGATGCTGTGATACATATATTCCTTCAGCCGTTCCTTGGCGGTTCCGATGTGGACTTGCCAAGAAATGATCAAACCCACGAAAAACACTTGTTACCCACTGGGTTATATATAACCTTCCTTTCTCATGCCGCATTCAAGACCATCGTGAGCTTTGGAGTTGATACCTGGGCTAAACTTCCAACAAGCAAGTCCCTTCGCAGGGGGAAGACCAAATTTCCACCGTCATCGTCGCTTCATTCCCGCTTTTCGCAACGTTCATTGTTGGAACCCTGCTGCCCTTGTACGCCAACCTAAATAAATATGCGGCTGCTTAATACAACTAAGCACAAGCTTGAAGAATTCGCAAGCAACGAGATTCCACTGTACGCGATCCTTTCACATGTGTGGGGGAAAAATGAAATCACCTTTCAGGATATCCAAGGTGCTGATGCAAAAAAAAAGGTGGGATATGAAAAGCTTAGAAAAACTTGCTACATGGCCGCGAATCATGGATTCGATTATGTTTGGATCGACACCTGCTGTATTGATAAGACAAGCAGTGCGGAGCTCTCTGAAGCAATCAACTCCATGTACCGTTGGTACCAAGAATCCCAAGTGTGCTACGCATATCTTGCCGACGTGCCGTCAGATCAAACTAGGGACATAACTCCCGAATTCCCAAAGAGCAGATGGTTTAAAAGGGGATGGACTCTTCAGGAGCTTATCGCTCCTTCAAGAGTAACATTCCTAGACCAGGAATGGCAAGAAATAGGTACCAAGTCAAGCTTGCGACGGATGGTATCAAAGATTACTGGCATACCTGTCAATATCCTCCTGGGGGGGGACCTCGAATGTGCCAGTGTTGCACAGAGAATGTCATGGGCTTCGAAGAGGGAGACAACGAGGGTTGAAGATCTTGCCTATTGCCTAATGGGCATATTTGGCATCAATATGCCCATGCTCTACGGAGAAGGTGAAAGGGCATTCGTTAGGCTCCAAGAAGAAATTATGAAAGTTTCGGATGACTATAGCCTCTTCGCCTGGAAGTCGTTGGAGAACCATGGCGGCCTTCTGGCAACTTCCCCAGCTGCGTTCTTCGATTCCTACAAGATCATCCCATTCAACTCTTCCGGTAACTTAAGCGGGGCCATATCCATGAACAATAAAGGAATTCATTTGAAACTCCGTTTTCGCGCTGCGGATATTGCCAATGATGTGCTTGCCATCCTTCCCTGTACAGAGGAAGGGAAAGAGGTCGCAATCTACATGAGAGCAATGTCAGAGACGGAGGGGTATTTTGTGAGGACAGAGAGCCATAGACTCGAATTGCTCAATCTAAAGGATTTCAACCAGTCAAAATATCTCGAGACAAGTGTATGTGTCCGACAAGAGCGTCTGACACGTAAGAATCAGTCGCCGCTACTGATGGCTGCAGAGATTGGGCGCGAGGCAGTGGTGAAGCTGCTGCTTGAGAAGGGTGCTCAGCTGGAGTCCAAATCTGGCAATGGTCAGACGCCGCTGTCATGGGCTGCACGGAGTGGGCACGAGGCAGTGGTAAAGCTGCTGCTTGAGAAGGGCGCTCAGCTGGAGCCTGAGGACAATAATGGCCAGACGCCGCTGTCGTGGGCTGCAGAAAATGGGCATGAGGCAGTGGTGAAGCTGCTGCTTGAGAAGGGCGCTCAGCTGGAGCCTGAGGATAATAATGATCAAACGCCGCTACTGAGGGCTGCAGAAAATGGGCACGAGGCAGTGGTGAAGCTGCTGCTCGAGAAGGGCGCTCAGCTGGAGTCCAAGTACGAGCATGGTCTGACGCCGCTATCATATGCCACAGAAAACGGGCATGAGGTGGTGGTGAAGCTGCTGCTTGAGAGGGGCGCTCAGCTGGAGTCTAAGGACAGCAACGGTCAGACGCCGCTGTCACATGCTGCAGAAATTGGGCATGAGGCGGTGGTAAAGCTGCTGCTTGGGGGGGGCGCTCAGGTGGAGTCTAAGAACAGGAATGGTCAGAAGCCGCTGTTATATGCTGCAGGGAACGGGCACAAGGTGGTGGTGGGGCTGCTGCTTGAGAAAGGCGCTCAGCTGGAGTCTGAGGACGGGTATGGTTTGACGCCGCTGTTACTTGCTGCACTGAAGGGACACGACGCGGTGGTGGAACTGCTGCTTGAGAAGGGCGCTCAGCCGGAGTCTAAGAACAAGTATGGTCGGACGCCGCTAGCATATGCTGTAGAAAACGGGCACGAGGCAGTGGTGAAGCTGTTGCTCGAGAAGGGCACTCAGCTGGAGTCTAAGGACAGCAATGGTCGAAGGCCGCTGTCATATGCTGCACAAAATGGGCATGAGGCGGTGGTGAAGCTGCTGCTTAAGAAGGGCGCTCAGCTGGAGCCTAAGGATAGCAATGGTCAGACGCCGCTGTCATGGGCTGCAGAAAATGGGCATGAGGCGGTGGTGAAGCTGCTGTTTGAGAGGGGCGCTCAGCCGGAGTCTAAGGACAGCAATGGCCGGACGCCGCTGTTATATGCTACACAAAACGGGCATGAGGGGGTGGTGGGGCTGCTGCTTGCGAATGGTGCTCAGCTGGAGTCTGAGAAAAATAATGGTCAGACGCCGCTGTCATGGGCTGCAGAAAATGGGCACGAGGCAGTAGTGAAGCTGCTGCTTGAGAAGGGTGCTCAGCTGGAGTCTAAGGACAGCAATGGTCGAAGGCCGCTGTCATATGCTGCACAAAATGGGCATGGGGCGGTGGCGAAGCTGCTGCTCGAGAAGGGCGCTCAGCCGGAGTCTAAGAACAAGTTTGGTCAGACGCCGCTGTTATATGCTGCACAAAACGGGCACAAGGCGGTGGTGAGGCTGCTGCTTGAGAAGGGCGCTCAGCTGGGGTCTAAGGACAGCAATGGTCAAACGCCGCTGTCATGGGCTGCAGAAAATGAGCATGAGGTGGTGGCGAAGCTGCTGCTTAAGAAGAGCGCTCAACTGGAGTCTGAGAAAAACAATGACCGGAAGCCGCTGTGGCGGTCGGGAAGGGCGCTGTGGAGGTGATTTCTCTGCCTGGCGGCCACCACGCAATTATCCATATTAGGAAAGTCTTGTCTGGCAGGGACAGTTATATTGGCAATGCTCGCCTCCATTTAATCGATCATCAGTCCACCCAGCAGCAGAACCCCACAGCGCTGACACCCAATATTCGACCTAGCCATAATGCTTCCGCAGTCTTGATATCACACAACAACCTCGACAGAGAGAAGCCCAGGGGAAGCTAGTGTCTATATATCATGTCAGCATTGCCGAACAGATAAAGCTAGACACGGTGTGGCGAGGGACAATGTAGTGGACAGTCTATAAGAACCTATAAGACCATTTCCGGCCAATTTCTCCGCCAAGACAGCTCCTTTGACATAGCTTGCCCTTCCCGCTGGCTGGCCAGCAGTTGAGCTACGTTCAATACCTTACCGGTCCCACATCCTCTTCCGTTGCAGCAGTTGGAAGCTTCTTGCTCGGCGAATTGCTCGTGCGTTCCATTCGCGACTTCTGGTGGAGTAACGTGTTTTTGTGTTGCTCGGGGCTTTTTTGTGGATTCGGTTTTGCTCTATTTGGAAGGTGGGGGCCCTGAACACATACATGTACTATGGTACAGGGCATAAGTTTTGTTAGTATGCGCGCCACCATCGGGTGGTGGAAATTACCTTCCCTCGCTGTTTTTTGCCGTTTTTTCTCCTTTTCCCTATTCCCACTCTGTTACCACCCCCCAACTCCCCGTTCTCAATTGCTCAAGTATTAGTCCAGAAATACTATGAACGAAAATATCAGCTTTATTCCTTCCACTCCTACAAAGAAAACCCACCTTACTTGTGACCAGCAATGTGATGTCTAACTTCTATGTTCCTTAGGATGGTCTTATCCTAAAATTGCCAAACAAATCGATGAGACTGAGCGACAAATTCAGTATATATGTCAGGGGCCAGCAACACCACAAAAATGTAGTGGATGACTCTCAAAACTCAATTCAGACCAAATTGAAGAACTTGTTCAATTTGTTACAGCATCCAGAATTGGTCGTTGAATACCTTATTACTAGGTAACCAAAACCCTGGATTTTGGATGTGGAGAATATGCAATCCAATCAGCTCTAAAATGAGAAGGCTACAATTGATATATTGCTTGTTGAAAACTACCAATTACTGTAAAAAACCAGCAATTATGATTAGATTGGGCAAGAGAGTATCAATACCAGTCATGAGAACAATGGGATAAAATTCTTTAAATTGATGAAACCTGGATTACAGATGATTGATATACTTGAACATGGGTTATATGACAACTAGGAAAGAAATGGAATGATACTTATATTGTTAAAAAAGAATTGTGTTATAAAGGCTGGATGTTTTGGGGAAGTTTTTTAGGGAAAAAAAAAGGTCCTGAAATTTTTTAGGAAAAAGATTAGGGATCAATTAATATGATATCCTATATGGATCATATTGTTTCCATTATCCATGGGTGGACGAGATTGAATCCCGAGCTTCAAGTAATGCAGGATGGGGCTCCAGAACATGCAGCTGGAGCAACATAGGACGATTTTCAAGAGAGGGAAGTTCACTTTATTTACTAACCGCCTTTATCCCCTGACTTGAATCTGATTGAAACAATTTAGGGGATGATGAAAAAATACATTCAGAAGCACTTCCCTGAAAAAATGTCATATAATCGCTTGCGAGAGGCTGTTAAGGAAGCTTGGGAATCAATTACAGAGGAGGACTTAGATGAATTGATAGAGAAAATGGGTGATTGCTGTCAGGCTGTTATTGATGCAGATGGTAAATTTACAAGATATTAATGTATTACAAAGCGGCATTAATTTAACTTGTAGCGCGATCGGCTGGCTGGCGCATACTAACAAAACTTATGCCCTGTACCATAGTATGGTAGCGGGGTTGCGGGGCTTGTCTTCGCCTCTTCCGTCAATCACATAAAAACGTCCAGCCACCCAACTCCAGCTCTGGCTAAACAATTCAATTCTACGCTACATTTGCGAGTTGCGTGTTGGCAATTCGTGAGAGCCCTCCGATGGCGGTTCTCTATCTGGAATAATAAAAATAAACCCAATTTCCCGCGATACAAACTACTCGGATGAAGAAAGAAAAGAAAAAAAAGTATTCTTCTTTTCCTAGGGGAAGCATATGTCATTGTCTTAATAGAGGCATAGGGTTCGAACGAGAACCTTGGACGGACCCTGAATACGACGCCATGCTATTGTACTGGAAGCACTCCCCCCACGTAATCCATACTCTCCCCCCCGACGAGCCCTAAGCAAAGATACCGGAGCCCACCCATCGACTAGTCTGATGGCGCAGGAAGCCAATACACCAAGGCCACTCCTAGAACCGTCATCTGCCATTAGACGCGGTAGTGCTCTGCCAGAAGGCAATACACAAAGCTGGTCAATCGGACAGTCCTACCAGAATATGTTTAGACCGACGTGATCACCCAGAGATCCTCCAAGCACTTCAGCCTACAACTGCTAATCTATCCCTTCCCGAGTCTGGTTTCCGCCAGCGAAATACCGCCGATCCATCCCGGGATAAACCCGGCTCCGGTCAAGAGAGAGAGAGAGAGCCCTATCCACCAGCAGAATACCGCTGATCCGTCACTGGAGGAGCTCAGCTTTAATCAAGAGAATCCCATCTACCAACAAAATACCACTAATCCATCCCCGGAGGAGCTCGGCTTCCACAGTGGCTTCAGCATCCGGCGGAATCCTGTTGATTCATCCCGGGATGAGCTAGGATCCTTCACAATAGCTAGGTATATTTACATGTGCTTCTACGCCGAGCGGCGTTGTGCAAAAAGACTGCTCTTAGAGCCGCCCAACCCTTTAACTCAGTTAGTTGGTTGGTAGACGCCAATCCGCAAGAGCAAGAGTATCTGAATTTTTTTTACAAAATGATGCGGGCGGGACTGAATGCTGCTTTAATCAGTCAGGGATGCTTGATCAAAAGGCTGTTGGATGCCTACCTCGGATCGCCTCAAAGAGAGTTTTGCATTCATGAGGCCGGTCTTTGTCTTCATAGCTGGTTCAGGGCTGGGCCAGGCGGGATACATACCCCAAAAAGCCCTCCGGGTGGTACTAGTTCAGGCAAAATATCGACGGCCATTCAAGATGGGGGTCAGACCCAGCAGGTATCGACCGACTGGATGAATATTTCAATATTGTCGGACATATAAATGCCAAAGAAATAGATCTTTAGTAGTGCAGGCAGATAATACATAGACGAGGTCATTATGAATATCTAAAATTCCATAATTTCATCGTTTACTACCTTGTACAGCCAAAGAACTCCTCATCATTTATTTGCATTTAGTGTAGAAAAACATAATACCGATCTCTCCCAGTCTCTTGGTAGTCTTGAGTATAACCCTGCTTGAACATACCATAACCTGGCCCACTCGTAAAGAAAACGTAACGCTCTCCAGATCGGCAAGGTTTTGGTCTGTTAACGTAATTCTTTCTGGATCAGTAGCATGCCTCTCTTAGCCAATCTCAGAATCTATCACCCATACACAAACCAGACGGAAATTTCACCTCTCCTCGGTGTATTTTTGAACCAAATCCCTCCGGAAAATATCCTAATCTGACCTGGTTCAAAAGGTACACTAGCGGTTTCCATAGCAGACAAACGGAGCTTGCTACGGTCCATTCTATGAGACCCCTTCACATACTCAACACCAGCCACTCCTGAGTCCTGGGATATTGTAATTTCGACGATCGATTGGGTTGCATACTCAAGGTTGAACCAAAAGTAAGAGTCGTCGTCACGGCGGGATGTATGGAGGTTGATAACCTTCAAGGGTGTTTGTCGCGCAACGGAATCAACGCTGGTGCCCATCAATTGAGCTAGAAGTGTCTTGTCTACATTCTTAATCGCGTCAGTCTGCTGAGAAGCTACTAATACAGCGCTCACTTACCTTCTGGTACCAATCGTATATCGGATCGAGAGCACCTTCACTTTCGATCAGAGGCACACGTTCCGTTACACCAAGACTTCCAATGTGAAGAAGACGAGTTTGAACCTCGCTGCTGTCTATCTTGGTTTTCGCATGTTCGATAACTTGACTAGGAATACCGCCTGGCAAGGTAGCAAACCCAAGTGTTGTAAGAGATTCAGACATATCTGGTGGGGGATGGATCGATCGTTGAAAGTGTTGTGGGACAAGTCGCCTATCGTCCTAGTGTCGTCATGTGGGCCATTTCATCTCCGCCTCAAATCGTATTATGTAGCCGGTGATATTCCTGAGTATAGAACAAGGAATGTTCAAGGTAACAAGGCTCTTATGAGAATAAGGTTACCGACAAAACAGATTGTTAACTCGTCGAAAGTCAGCCATAGTAGACCATATTCAGTCCAGGAAGAGATGACGACACCCTACAGTGTTAACCAGGAGAGGGAGCATCGGGCCTTGTGCTTGGCATAGACTTCTCGCGGCTTGATGCTGTGTTTCTGAGCAGGCGTATTTGTCTGTATTTGCTTGAACCACCCGCATTGAACCACATTTCATTCGTTTATTCCCGTCTGATGGCCTGGCAAAATTGAGTTTCACTTGTCAGGGGGTCAAATTGCGTCTTGTAGTGCGCTCGCTGTTTTGAGGCTTTGCAGTGTTCAAGCTGTAGGGTACATTGCGTTGCTGTTTCTCAGCCTCACTCCTCTCCTTGCACTCGAATGGCGAATCTTAAGGGACGTAGCGTCCACGCATCAGCCAAGTCAGAGCAGGTTGCCGCCGGGTGCGCAACCTCGTTTTCAGCCAACCTGTGGTGATGAGATCTGTCATGTGTTTCTCCAAGTAGATATGTCAAGCTTCGTATGGCTTGGGCATGTAGCCGGTCTTGGAGGAAACGGAATAAACTTGGGCAGAAATTATGTGATTGTGGATGTTGCTATATTTATGCTTTGCCGCAGAAATGAACAGAGCCGCGTGACGTGGGGAAAAAAAGCATAGAGATACAAGATGCGAAGGTTAATAGAGCAAAGGTGCCCCGCCCAATCAGCGACCCATATTCGATCGTCAGTCTATTATAAGCATGACCAACATTCCTGCTTCTGAAATCTCTAAATATGAGGCTGTTGGATTTGTTGTTCTGAAAGGACGGATAGATCGTACGCTGGTACGGAAAGCAAGGGACGCTGTTGCGGAGAGAGGTAGGGAGGTGCGGGGCACTACGGTTGATAATATTTATAGAAATATCTGGTGCAAGGAGTGGCCTCCTGAGTGTTAAACTCTCATTATGGCGGTTGCGGTGGGTATTCTATAGTTGGCTAAGTACCCTTTTGACTAACTGAGGTAGAGATCGATTCCACCAACGCTGTTTTCTCCGCCCGGTTCCAAACTCCGGATAGGTGCGCGTATTGGCGTCTTCGAATCGAATATGTTCCGAGACCGTGGGGTCCCAAAGACTTTATATTACACAGTTGGGCTGTGTGAAGGGGGTCTCCGGTCGGGGGTAAACATGCCAGAGTATTATGAGAAGCCTCACGATGGCACACTTTCCGGGTCAGTCGAGCATGGGATTAGAATGGAAGAAGGAGATGTATTAGTATGGGATGGACAAACTAGAATGAGGAATACGGGCGAAGGGGGTGGTAGCTTTGTACTGATGATGCTCTCGTGGGACTAATATTTCTGAGGTGGAAGAAACTATGTCAATTGATGTAGCGGGATAACGAATATGTTTCTGTAACGTGGGTATCTGTGTTTTGCCCTCTCACCACTTCAGGTTGAATGCAAATCATGGATCTTTTTGGTCTTTGGGGACATTTCAACAAGACCGCCCTGTGTTGTATGTACAGCCACCTCCCAGAAGTCTCCGGACACCTTACGCCCGCTAAAGAAGCAAAGTGTCTGGAGACTTCTGGGAGGTAAGCTGTACTCATTCGTGCACGACGAAACACACGCAAGCCTCTGAGAGTGCTCCACCAAGCCGTGTTGTTGATGTTACTGGCGATAGTAATGACGCCGTTAGGCTTATACCGTTAGCTCGTACTCTGTAGGTCTTGCTTGTCTTGTAGACAGATAGTCAGAGTGCACGCTGTCGCTTTGCCGCTTTTGTGGGGTGAACCTGAAGACACGCATCGCTTACTCACCTCGCTTGCCCAGCCCCACCCCCAGCATAACAACGAAGCCGCCCCTTTACAGACGCCCAAAACACGCTCATTTCCAGCACATTTAAACCCCGAAAAACAATGCGGAAAGCAAAACGTTCCTGACCCGCCGGCCCACCACAAAGGCTGCCTGCCGAATCGAGATTAGCTCAGCACAACAGCAGGCGGAAACCGGCCCAGATCACTCACTTTCGCCTCGGACGTATAAATACGCCCAGTGCCCAACATCCTTTTCTTTTCTTTCTTCTCGCACCCAACCCAACGCGCAGAAATCGTCGATCGCCAGCATCTTATCATCCACCGCGTTTCCGTTCATCAGCAGGACCTGTGTCTATCTTCAACCTCACCTAGCACTACCATCTATTTGTCAAGATGACTGGGCGTAAGTTGTTGCTCGCATCCCCGTTCTATTTTTTGCTGTTCGTCGCGTTTTGGAGGGTTCTGCGGTCGGCATCTCCACGATCGAGGCTTGGTGTTTGGCAGCCCGCGCGTCATAACCCATGCCACACTACCCATATCCGCTTCACTTCACCATGACCTAATACCTCCCATCACCTTCATACCATACCACCTCCGCACCTCACCCTCATCACAAATGTTATCGTTGTGCAAATGGGCTAACACTTCGCTCTTCCAATAGGCGGCAAAGGCGGTAAAGGTCTCGGCAAAGGCGGCGCCAAGCGCCACCGAAAGATTCTTCGTGACAACATTCAGGGCATCACCAAGCCTGCCATCCGTCGTCTTGCGCGTCGTGGTGGCGTCAAGCGTATATCTGCCAGTAAGTCGCTCGCCTTGAATAATACAATGGGGATTAGATTATATCTAACATTAAATAGTGATCTATGAAGAGACTCGCGGCGTCCTCAAGACCTTCCTAGAAGGCGTCATTCGTGATGCAGTCACGTACACGGAACACGCTAAACGCAAAACTGTCACGTCACTCGATGTCGTCTATGCACTCAAGCGCCAGGGACGCACCTTGTACGGTTTCGGTGGTTAATCTTCCAGATCACATCTATCTCAGCGTGCAATCCATTCGACAATTTACTCGTTTCCGATGGCGACATTGGGCGGGATGCGAGACAGACACCTGCTATCAACTTTTTTTCTATTTCCTTTTACTCTAAAGGAGGCGGGGTAAACACGATCAACCACGGCGTTTTGCTCTAATGTTACCCTCTGGAATGAGGGCGGGGAATGGCCCTTTATTACTACGACCCGCTCTATTGGTTTTTCTAGTATACAAGTAAATGCAAATGCTACTTCAAAATTTCGCATATATTCGTGCTTAACTGTTCCATGTGTAAAACAACTCAGATTTAAAGGGAAGGCGACTAATCTTTAGATCGTAGCCGGCACGGTAGTACATGTATTACCGGTTGGACTTTAATGTATTACTCTGTGCGCGGCATAGCCCACGGGGAGATCGCCGCGGCTTGAAGTTTATTAGCTAAGAGGCTCAACAGCACGCACTCTTGCTTTAACCACGACCATCCCCAACATGACTCCTCGACTGACAACCTTGGTGGCACTTGGCGCTGCTCCGCGCTGTCTAGCATATACGAAAGGGAAGCCATTCCACAGCTCTACGGGGCATGCGCTTGCTGCTCTAAGAAAATCGCCCTCTATCCTAAAGACACAGCGCGTGAAACCGAGCAATAGCCTTCCTAGTATTGCGGCGCTGACGGAGTCGTTTAGAAATGGGGCTAGGGAGTTTCTGGCGGAGTGTATGACTCATAGGCCCCTGAAAATAACCCAGGTGGTAAAGCTTTCCAAACGTATATCGCCCCGTTGCCTCTGCGCAGGACCACGCTCAATTATATGCAGAACACGATATGAGTCCTCGGGAGATTACGAGTCTCGCAAATGCAATTGGGCCCCTTGCCCCCAGCCTGCAGAATTCAATTATCATTCCCCTGCTTCTTGCGGCCTCCTCTCTCTCTGACCCCCAGGCGACAATCACTCTTATCTCCCGCGCTCTACGGGCCCCCCAGGGAGACGCACTTGCACATCCAAGCATGGAGCTTCCGCTCCGCCATCTCTCAGCCCTATCCAAGGGGGGAAACCCTGCAGCTATGGTTCTCCTTGGCAGGATACTCGAGAGCGAGGGAAAGGAGACACAAGCCCTGTTCCATTTCCAAAAGGCATCCGATGCCGAATGGGATGAAGACCACGGATTCGAAAGCGGAGTAGCTGGCGCGTGGATGTCGCTTGGGCGACTGAAGCTGAGGTTGGGTGACCCCACCGGTGGGAAAACCGCACTGAAAAAGGGTGCTGACCTCAACGACCCCTACGCGGCCTTCTATTATGCCCTCACACAGCCACCTGAGCAGAAAGACTACCACACCTACACTATGAAGGCTGCAATCTCTGGGGTAGTGGAAGCACAGCACAATTTAGGTGTGTTTTACCTTAAGCAGCAGTCATCCACGAACAGGAGCACAATGTTTCGGCGAATGGCAAAAGAGTGGTTTATCCTTGCGGCTACAGGAAAGTTTGGACCAAGCCAGCTCAACCTCGCACTAATGTTGAAAGCCGAGGGGAAGGGCTCGGAAGGTTTAGAATGGGTCGATAGAGCACAGAGGAATCGACTATTTGCGGATGAGGCTGCGAGGATAAAGGAGAAATGGAAGGATGGAGAAGTACATATCGGCGATAGCGGCAAAATAGCAATTACCTGAAGTATTGATGCGTCTTGCCCGAGCAGCTTGCCCGAAAGGATCTTGAATAGTGGTGACTCGATAGAACGTATGGTACCACCGCGATTTGTTACCCGTGCGCGAGTTGCTGCGCTGCACACAAACCATCCCGAAATACGACGACCATGTCAGAAGTACGAAGTGTTCGATGATAAGGGGATTCCAAATCTACAGTTAGGGTCACTTCTTGAACCCTTTTTATCGGGGTAGAGATAGCCTTCGGAGCGCCTCGGGGAGGGAACTGATACGATGTGCGTAGGGGGGTATTGTGACCTTCGCTTGCCCTAGAGTTGTTTGAGTTTGAGAGGGCTAACAGCGAGGAGGTTGAGACAGCGTAAGTAATGATTCGTCCTTGCTGAGCCTGGCCATTGTGACGGTTGATCACAATCGGACGTCAGGGGGAAACGGGGCTGAATAATAGATTCGATCTCGCTCGACGGACGAACATCTGGCTGTGTGATGATTATATCCACCCTTTGTCAGGCATTCCATATGTGGGGTGTCGTCCAGGCTCCACCTGAATCACTTCTCGCCCTTTCCAACATCTGAAGAATCTATTCACTCTATCGTCCTTCCCTCTCATTTAACTTTTCATCACTCCCTACCGTGACCGCTCCCAACCCCGATGAATGCCTCCCTCACGAGTGGTCTAACCGTCCACTCCCTCTCTTCCGCCGGCACAATCTCAAGTGAGGACGTATAATTCCAAACATACGTCTCCGCCTTCACTATCTCAGACTTCGTCATCAAGAACCCACGCTCCCCCTCCATAACCAATTCAACCTCAACATCCACCTCTACCCTATCGTATATCCCGCCCTCAAACTGCTTCACAGCCTCCTTCTCCTCGTCGCTCAATCCCATAACCACCGCGCCAGAAACAATCCCTTCAGGATTCGGTACGATTGCAGGAAACATCACATCGCGCAGGGCATGGCGGCGGTACCCATAGAGAGTGGCACCCGTGGCATAGTGCATTTGGTCGATCATAGGGGTTTTGTAGCCGGAGGCTCTATGGAGAATGTGTGGGATTAGAAGAGAGCCGTAGATGAAGAGAGGGCGGTCGGAGGAAGCGGGTGGGTGCAGCTGGTGGATTTCTTCTTTGGTGAACTTGACGTATCCGCATGGGAGGACAGCGAGGAAATCATCTGAGTTGGTCGGAGGGCTGCTACTGCGATCTCTGCAGCTACTGTTTTGTTCCTCACTAGATGCGCCGTTGCTGGTGGGAGCTTGCTTCGCCGCGTCCCTCTCCCTCTCCCTCCTAACCAAAGGGTTGGTCATTAAGCCTTTCGTTTTCGTTATCCTTTTCTTCAAGTGTCAAGGGGTGATAACGATAACACGGAGTGTGCGGGGTGGAAAAGAGACGCACAACAAAACTCATAACTTTTATGTGCCGGTAGTTTTATGCCCCACCTCTTTCAACCTTCTGCCTCTTCTTCCACCTCTCTAACCCCACTCCTATGTGCTCACATTAGATATATTTGTATCTCAACACTAACATTAGCGGATTTTGACATATAGATGTCTGTAAATATCACTAATTTCAAGGAGGCTATGGGCTGGCGCTATCCCGATAGGCCACCAAACACACGTCAGCACGTATCATCTGGATCCTCGTTCGCAACTGGTCACCAATGGACCGCCTTCGAGCACGAAGCCCTTCTCGGTCTTATGGCTTCCCAACACCATAATGGAGACCCTCTCGAGCTAGCCACATTGCTCAACAAGGCCCTTAACGACAGTGACTACCATAGCGATATCAATACGTATGACATCCATAGGGAAGTGAAAAGGCTCTTGCTAGATCATCCGAATTTCGCAAGCTTCCTGACCAGGCATTGCTCAGGCAAGATGACACGCCAACTCAAGATGGTATTTCGCCGCGAATTAAAGCAATCATCTTACAGGGAAGATGGGAGGAGGGATCGCGCAAGGTGGGTCCGTCGTCTACCGTTCTCTAGAAAGCTGGCTTATCGTGAAGAACCCCCAGCGCTCGAGCTACTTCAGAAGCGGATAGTGATTGGGGTAATTGTGATGCCATTCCAAACACCGGAGCCGACGAGGCCATCGGTTGGGGCGATGGCCTAGATATCAGGTAGGTTTATAGCTCCCGTAGGAGAACAGAAGAAGGCCAATCAAGAGGTAGCTAAAAGTATAGTAGCGGTACTAAACTCTTTTCGTCTAACGGTGACTGGAGAGGTGCTCTAGATCAGTGAGTTCGGTCTTTTAGGACCCTTCTGCCTTTCGCGTCGCAAATTATTCACGCATACCAGGGAGGCTGCTACTTCTGCCGCAGAATTTGAAATGGCCGATGAGGGCTGGGGAGCTGGAGATGACTAGTAGGATACTCTGACTTTGTGACTCTAGCACGCCTAGCCTTTAGGGGATGCGTTAGTGATGTGTGTTGTAGTTTCAGTAGCCAGTTCCCTGCGACTGATAGCCCCCGAGTCGGCTGGGTTGCTAGTACTGGTGACCTGTGAGATCTTTCTCCTGTCTCGCTCCTTGAGTCGATCAATGCCCTAAATAACAGTTTACAGGCCACTTCTAGGTTCCACTACACAGACTCTGGTCGGCAGTGCTGATGTCGAGTGGGGTCGGGACAGTGGCGCTGACCAGACGTAGGATTCCCACCCCTACTTAACCAAATGTTCCTCCATTTAAGCAAAGTTAAACGTGCTTTTTCACAGAGCAGCCTCGAGCTCGACTGCCAACTTTCAAGCCGACGATATGTGGGGCGGTGGGTCTTCCTACGACACGTGGGTCACCGAGAATTGCTCCGGCCTACATGGACGCGGTACTAAAAATTGACAGCATGCCTTCAAGCTCCATTGGACAAGCTCAAACCATCGGGACGCCTGATGGCAATGGAAGCTGTCGCATCAGGTAAATTATCCGGGAGGGCCCTCCTATACCCTTTCCTACCCACAAAGGATATCCTAACAGTACTCACAGCCCCAACCACAAACCCCGTGATCGACATTCGCCCGTCCCTGCGGCTGAGTAACCCTCCCCCATTTCCCTCACCCTCATCAACGCACTAATTGAAGAGTAGCAGGGACGTGAGTGTATTCGAGAGCCAAAATCGCTTGACCCCTAGTGATCACCTCGAGTCGCTGTCTGCATTTGCGTATGGTAATAGCAGGTCTGTCGGCCATCATCCTCGCACACATATTAGTGCTCACATATCTAATCTTAACCTAGTTCCCGAGCAGCAGCTGATCACGACCGCAATAGCGCCAATGCCGCTGCTTACGCCGTATCTATTGAGCATACCCTTACCCAAGCTCTCGAGCCTGAAAACTATATCGCAGATCGTGGAGTTCCTACTAACCGGTCACATCTGCCCACCACAGGGTCCGAGGAGAATGGGGACGGATGGGGCGGCGAATGATCAAAGCAACGGGGAAATGTAACGGGGCCGAAAATTAGGAACCCTCCGGCTCTTGTACTAGGAAATCCCGGCGGAAACGGAAACTAAAAAAAGGGATTAGCACTGCTTCAGCCCTCCTCCTTGTCGCTTCCTCCCTATCCCCCTCCTCCAATACTTCCTAGTTCTACAATCCGGGCTTTTTCCTACCCCCCCCCCCCCCACACAATAATATATCGATATAGAAAAAAAAATACCTCTTTCCCCAGTCTAAAGATATTTTTCTCTCGTAGTCCGCGTGATAAAGGCCTTTTTCGTTATATAAGGAGACGCACGGTCCCACTTCATCCATTTTGCTATGACCACAACTCAGCACGACACTACCGAAAGAGAGTACTCCGTAGAAAAGAAAAGGAAAAAAGGAAACTCCGCAACGGAGTACAGCATTGTTGCCTAGGAAATGGCGATGGTAACATGCCAACCTTTCTCATGGCATTTTCTTCCCCATCTCTCCCACATCGTTCTTTCATCCCCACATCACTCGAAATGGCATCACGGCCCGACGTCAGTGTAATACCAAAGTTACACCACGACCCAGCCCACCAATTGCCGTTGATCAACAATATCCCTCCGTCCGTGGCGGGGTCGTCCTGCTGATTAGACTGGCTAACGATCGTGTCGGCAATATTGGCCGACCGCTTGCCCCTCTAGTTGACATCTCCGGCGGACCGATTGTGGGATTCCCGCCACTACGACTTCCCTATAGCCGAGCCCTGTACGAGAGGAATTGGGCTGAATATCTTCACTCACAGTGCCTGGGTCCGGGAACACACCAGGAAGTTGCAAGCCCTCTCTAGGAATATATTACACTATCGGGGCGTCGGCTATAAACCTCTGTAACCCATTGCTACAACTTAGGGGCCAGCCTGTACTCCCTGTGTCATAGTTATCTACTATTTACCTACTGACCGTAATGGCGGTGGAATTGACCGGAATTCTCAATGGCTGCATCTAAAAAGGTGCGACTCAGGGAGCCCATCGGGCTATAGGGCGTTTGAGCTTAACTTATTCCCTCTCCAAATTACTAGCGGTAGCTAGGCGTCTGAGCGGAGGTGGAGCGGGATGTGGTGTGGTGCGGTTTACGGAGCACTTCACATTGATTTTATTCTTCGTTTGCTCCTTTCGTTCGGTGGATGTAGCCACTGCCCTAGTCGATCCAGAAATACTGAGATGCGCGCAGATGGTTGGTGGCCGTTAACGGGATTCTGACCGCGATATGGACAATCTAGAGAACCGCTGTCTTGGAATTTTCATGGGTATGTACATGTACATGTGCGTACAGTGTCTGTCGGGGGTCTCCCTCCAGAGTGCTAGATGCAGACACCCTGCCTGTACTCCGTGGATTGCAGTCGTCAGTTTCGCAATCGCGTTCAGATGTTGATGAACCTGAACTCGTGTATCGAACGTCGCTTGCTGTGCTGGCCTGTGGATGCCAAGACTTCGTTGCCATGTCAGCCAGCCACCCCTGATCATCGACAACAAGCGGCCATTTCGACGACAGATCCTACGACCAACAGCAGATTCCCAGGAGGCGCGCGATTGCCAAGGGGAGGAACCTAAGGGCCTACGATCGGACATCCGGACCTTGTACCGAGGAAGACTGCTCCAGAGGGCCCTAACAACTAACAAGCGGTTCATACGAAAGTATTGCGACGGGAAAAGCACATCCCGATCCGGCCGCAACACTTTCACGATCGGAGCCCGGACCACGCTACAAACTTGCATCTATATACTATCGAACCCGTCCTAGGATCCTGAGGCCTTAGACTGTCTTATTGCATACCCAGCAACAGTGACGCAATCACTATATATCATGCCGTCGTTGGACGAACCGCCTTCGTCTCCACCGAACGAATCCTCCTCTTCGGAACACGCCATCGCCTACTATAAGTCACAGTATGAGCAACTAGAGCTAGAGCTTGCTGAGTTCCAGGCATCGAGCCGCGAGCTCGAGGCAGAGTTGGAGAAGGATGTTGAAGCCTCGGAGAAAAGGGAGAGACAGTTGCAGGAAAAGGTAGAGAGCCTGGGATTTGAGGTTGACGAATGGAAGGTCGGTACTCTCATGAATCCGGAAGATCTATAATATGCTCCTCTAAGCGGGTGGGGCCTTCCCAAGATTCGCTGCTGACGCGCGATAACAGACAAAGTATAAGCAAGCCAAATCCGAGGCAAACTCTGTACAGAACACTCTCCAGAAGGAGATCACCACCTTACGCGACGCGAATAGGACCATACAACTCAAGTTAAGAGACATTGAAGTTGCAAATGACGACTTTGAGCGTCAAGCACGGAATACAACATCCTCTTTAGAAGACCTAGAATCTAAGTACAATGTTGCCATAGAGAGGGGAGTTATGCTCGAGTCTGAAATCCACATCGGCGAGCAGGAGCGGGAAGGACTACGGATCGAGACTCAGCGGCTAAGAGACGAGCTGGCGGACCTCAAGATCGAAGCAGAGATAAACCAGGAGAAACTACGGCACTTGGAGGTCACAGCTGAAAGGCACCGCCACCCACCACTGCTTGCCACAGGTGGAAATGCCCCACATTCCCCGGTATCTGAGGCGTCGCCCACCTCCACCACTTCATCTCCCGTGATAGTAACTCCTCCTTCAAAATCGGCGTCTTCTCCGTCGTCCAAGAGAGCCACTCCGCCTTCACCTCCGATCTCTGAGGCTTCAGCAACAGCGACTACAACTCCAAAGACACCGAAACCTCCAGGGAAATCGAAGCTAGTAACTGAAGATGCAAATACTACACCTCGTCCTTCTCACTTTCAATCTGCCCGCCCTACCCGGCACTCGAGAGGCCCTTCTATTCCTGTCAGCAGCGGTCGCTCTACTCCGTCAGTCACTAACCGCACCGTATCTAGACTCAATGGCGTACCGGCGTCAAGCCTGCCGTCTTCGAGTTCCCTTCGTCAAATTCGTGGTCTCATCGGCCAAATGCAGCGTCTAGAACAACGGGTCCATTCGGCGCGCTCTAAGCTACCAGCCCCGGTACATACGCCCCCCCGTCCATCGCCAACCACTGGAGATAATCTAGGTCGAAGCACATATATCCCCGCCACGGTGACTATGCGGAGCCATAAGAAACGAACTGGTGGCAGCAACGCGAGTACCGCATCCTCTGTTCAGGACGGGGAGACTACGCCGTTGTCGACGCAACACGTTAGTCGTCTATCACTGAATGGCGCTGGCGGAGAGAGGAGGCCAAGCGGGAGCCGCCCCAGCAGCAGAGCTAGTACGACGAGCCGTAGCTCTATTAGCCGCGCTAGCGGACAGTTCTCTCAAGGAACTAGTCTAGTACAGCGACCGAGTAGTCGCGCGAGTATTTCTGGCTCGAGGACACCACTTGGCTATCATTCCAGCAGTACTGCAGCTGATGGCAGGCGGCCGCGCTCCTCCATTGGAGGGAGTTATGCTTCAGTTCATGGACACTCAGCAAGTGTGAGTGGTGTTGAAGAGAAGGATCTTGGCTTCTCTACTCCCACTTCGCGACGGAGCACGATAAATAAGAGCGACTTAGCGCAAGGGTCTGGTATTCCAACGCCGTCGGGCATACCTAAACGGCAGAGTGGTGGTCCCATTGGATTTGGATTAGCAATGACCCCAGGCGCGAGGCGGACAAGCTCAGGCCTGGGCCTGCGAGACGCCGAGGGAGACATGGGACCTCCAATAAGAAGGAAGCTGAGCGGCGTAGGGGAAACGTATTAGGCATTCAACGCTTCTACAATGTATTGCAGACGGCTTTCTCATACTTTTTCAACCGGGGACATTTAGGGATTGCGTTGATGCGAGCCCTATTTGCTTTTGCACTTGCGTCTTTTGTTTAGAGGTGGGGCAGCTCGTCGTCGTTGCGGTGTTTCTTGGCTGTCATGAGGCGCGTTTGCTTTGGATGGCTGGGATGGCGGTGATGGTAACGACGCTCCTTTTAGTTACGATGATATAATACCACTACATAGTTTTACCTTTTGCTGCATGTATGCATGTATGCACATGTATGCATGTACTGTACATAGGTTTTTTTTTTTTTGCGTGGATAATGGCGGCTGTACTTAGCACTTCGTAGTCTTTCTATATGTGTGGGATGAGATGCTGAGCAGAGTACGGGATTGCGCTCCGTATATAGAATAACTCGATGGCTGTGTTCGGGTCTATTCTAGCGGCGGGACTAACCCTTGTGTCTCGGGGAACACACCCGAGTCACGCCTAAGGCGAGGCTGAAGGTATTTTGTACCAGTACAAGTTCTCCGTACTGGTACGATATTGTACGATACTGTACATGTACATACCTGTACAAATTACTACGCACGCCAAGCAGCCGCCGCAGCCCTTCGGGACAACGAACTCAACATTTCTCGTCCTTGCATCGGCACCCCCCCTTATTCCGACGACTGCACATTCTGCACCCAGGCCCCGCCGCTTCCCCATCGCCTCACCACCAACCAGATTGCAGTCCCTTCCGCACCAGGGGCACTGCACAGCCTTTTGGGTGCAGGGCGGCGTCTGCGAGTTCCGGACGGAGGGTGTAGTGTGTGCAGCGAACGGCGAACGGCGGACGTCATTGCCATAGCTGACGGCCTGGTAGGCTAGAGCGACCCGGAGCGACCCCTTGGGCGACCCTGGCTCTTGAGCGACCCTGGCTAGAGCAACCCTGCGGCCCCTGCTAGCCGATGCCCAACAGCTTTGTCGCTTCCTTCCGGAGATTCCTTTTTAAAAGTGGCTGATCGATGCTGCTTATTGGAGCTCTCAGCTTCGGACTCCGTGGGACAGGCTCAGTATTCCCGAAACAAAAGCTTCGATCCGCCTTCACCTCTCCCTCCCACTCTTCCATTCTCTCTCCCTCTCCATCTCTCTCCTCCCAACTGCCACTACACACCAGTCGCCCTTCCTGCACTGACGCGCGACCAACGCCTTTTGTTTGTCCTGGCTCTGTTTTGTAGTAACTAGAAATCCCCGACTGGCCTTCTCCTGGCGAGCTCCTCCACTCCAGCTCGTCACTAGGCGACAACGACAACTCCGCAATCATGGCCAAGCCAGACAAGACTAACGGGGTGACTGTTCCGGTCTCGAATGGCGCTCCCTCTGCGTATGCCGTCAAACACAACCTTCCAGCTCACTTTATCGGGGGCAACACACTAGATGTTGCAGCACCCAGTGTTGTAAAGGATTTTGTAGCAAGTCACGATGGCCACACGGTCATCACCTCTGTAAGTTCCCATTACCGGTAGACTGCCTGCAGACCAGTGTAGGTTCTCTTGTGTCTAACCACGCAATTCCTCCAGGTACTCATTGCCAACAACGGTATTGCTGCCGTTAAAGAGATTAGATCCGTAAGGAAATGGGCATACGAGACGTTTGGAGACGAGAGGGCGATCCAATTTACCGTGATGGCTACTCCGGAGGATCTGCAAGCAAATGCAGACTATATTAGAATGGCAGACCAATACGTCGAGGTATGCCCAAGCCTTGATTTCAGTGATTACTATTTCTTCTGCCAGTGTGGATGTTCCTGGAGACTGCGTTTGGGTTTCTGTTCCGCTGGGGGGGTTCTACCTTTACATGACCTAACCAAGCGTTGCATAGGTCTGATGGCTAACATGGGTATCGACAGGTGCCGGGAGGAACTAATAATAACAATTACGCAAACGTGGAGTTGATTGTAGACGTTGCAGAGAGGATGGGTGTACATGCGGTATGGGCAGGATGGTATTGCCCGTTTTCCTTGATTCATTCTTGACAATTACTGATGAGAGTGCAGGGGGCATGCTTCAGAGAACCCAAAGCTACCGGAATCTTTAGCCGCATCACACAAGAAGATTGTATTCATTGGTCCCCCAGGATCGGCTATGCGATCCCTAGGAGACAAGATATCTTCGACCATAGTTGCTCAACATGCCAATGTCCCTTGCATTCCTTGGTCTGGGACAGGGGTAGACAAGGTGCACATCCATGAGGATACTGGACTCGTCACCGTCGACGACGATGTGTATGACAAGGGCTGCACGCATTCGCCAGAGGAAGGTTTGCGAAAAGCCAAGGAAATTGGCTTCCCTGTGATGGTGAAGGCATCTGAAGGTGGGGGTGGCAAGGGCATCCGAAAAGTCGACAATGAGGATAATTTTGTGAGCCTCTACAATGCTGCATCTAGTGAAGTCCCGGGATCTCCGATTTTCATAATGAAGCTCGCCGGCAATGCAAGACATTTGGAAGTCCAACTTCTTGCGGACGAGTATGGGAACAACATCTCTCTATTTGGAAGAGATTGTTCCGTCCAACGCAGACACCAAAAGATCATCGAAGAGGCTCCAGTGACAATTGCAAGGCCTGAAACATTCCATGCCATGGAGAAAGCTGCCGTCAGACTCGGGAGGCTGGTCGGATACGTATCGGCAGGAACGGTTGAGTACCTGTATTCCCACGCGGAAGATAAGTTCTACTTTTTGGAGTTAAATCCTAGGTTACAGGTGGAACATCCAACAACCGAGATGGTTACTGGAGTCAATCTTCCAGCTGCTCAGCTCCAAATTGCTATGGGTCTCCCGCTACATCGCATCCGGGATATCCGACTACTCTACGGAGCCGATCCTAATTCAGCCTCAGAGATAGATTTCGACTTCTCAAGCGAGAATAGTACAAAAACGCAGAGGCGACCAACCCCTAAAGGCCACACTACTGCCTGCCGTATAACCTCCGAAGACCCTGGAGAAGGCTTCAAGCCGTCCAGTGGTATGATGCACGAGCTCAACTTTCGGAGTAGCTCTAATGTCTGGGGCTATTTTTCTGTCAGCTCGCAAGGAGGGATCCACAGTTTCTCTGACAGCCAATTCGGTCATATTTTTGCGTACGGCGAAAACCGGTCTGCCTCTCGGAAACATATGGTTGTTGCCCTAAAGGAATTGAGTATTCGTGGTGACTTTAGAACCACTGTCGAATACCTGATCAAGCTTTTAGAAACGCCAGCTTTCGAGCAAAACACCATTACAACTGGCTGGCTTGATGAACTAATCTCAAACAAGCTGACGGCCGAGCGCCCCGACCCTATTCTAGCTGTAATCTGTGGGGCTGTAACTAAGGCACACGCCGCCAGTGAGGCCTGTATCGCAGAGTATAGCTCCAGTCTCGAGAAGGGTCAGGTCCCTGCCAAAGATATTCTGAAGACAGTCTTCCCTATCGACTTCATCTATGAGGGAGACCGCTATAAGTTCACCGCCACTAGGTCAAGTGTGGATAGCTATCACCTTTTCATCAACGGTTCCAAATGTTCTGTCGGTGTTAGAGCACTTGCGGATGGCGGCCTGCTTGTACTCCTTAGCGGCAAGAGCCACAATGTTTATTGGAAGGAAGAAGTTGGAGCAACTAGATTGAGTGTTGATGGGAAAACCTGCCTCCTCGAACAAGAGAACGACCCGACTCAGCTCCGTACCCCAAGTCCCGGTAAACTTGTGAAATTTACCGTCGATAATGGAGAACACGTCAAGGCGGGCCAGCCCTTTGCAGAAGTCGAGGTGATGAAGATGTACATGCCCCTTTTGGCACAGGAGGACGGCATTGTACAACTCCTCAAGCAACCGGGAGCTACTCTCGAGGCTGGGGATATCCTCGGTATTCTGGCTCTTGATGACCCGTCGAGAATTAAGCAGGCGAAGCCATTCCTAGGCCAGCTCCCGGAGTTGGGAGCGCCACAAGTCGTCGGAAACAAACCGTCACAGCGATTTACCCTGCTCTACAACATTCTGAAGAACATTCTTATGGGCTTTGACAATACAGTTATTATGTCACCGACACTCAAAGAACTCATAGAAGTTCTCCAAAACCCGCATCTACCATATGGAGAGTGGTCAGCCCAATTTTCCGCATTGCATGCCCGCATGCCCCAGAAACTAGATGCACATTTCAGTCAAATCGTTGATCGGGCAAGAGCTCGAAAGGCGGAGTTTCCAGCTAAGCAACTATCAAAAGCATTGAAGCGGTTCATCGATGAGAATGTTAAGTCTAGCGACGCCGAACTCCTTCGATCTGCGCTATCACCACTAGTTGACGTGATGAACCGATATGTGGAAGGTTCCAAGGTCCACGAGTACAATGTTTTCACCTCTCTGCTTGATCAGTATTGGGAGGTTGAGAGCCTCTTCTCTGGTCGTAACGTCCGGGAGGAAGATGTCATCTTGAAGCTAAGAGACGAGCACAAAGATGACATCTTCAAGATTGTACAGGTGGTCCTATCTCACAGCAGAATCGGAGCCAAAAACAACCTCATTCTCGCCATCCTCGAAGAATATAAGCCGAATAAGCCGAATGCTGGAAATGTTGCCAAGTATTTCCGACCCTCGCTCAAGAAATTGACGGAACTTGAGTCCAGACCCACAACAAAGGTCGCATTGAAAGCGCGAGAGGTCCTCATTCAATGTGCATTGCCCTCTTTGGAAGAGCGTGCCGCCCAGATGGAACATATTCTCCGATCATCCGTCGTGGAATCTAGATACGGTGAGACGGGATGGGAGCACCGAGAGCCGAACTTGGAGGTTATGAAAGAAGTTGTCGACTCAAAGTACACAGTCTTTGACGTTCTTCCGATCTTTTTCGGCCATGCAGATCCCTGGGTCTCGTTGGCTGCCTTGGAAGTTTACGTCCGCCGCGCGTACCGTGCATATACCTTGAAAGATATCCTTTACCATAATGACAGCGAACCACCGTACCTCATCTCATGGGACTTTTTACTTAGGAAGGTCGGCCACTCAGAGTTTGGGATGCCCGCCGGATCAGCATTTACCTCATCTCCGTCAACACCGTCCCTAGGGGATGGCAGTTCGTTTAGAAAAATCAATTCAATCAGCGACATGTCATATCTCGTGAATAGGAACGACAGCGAACCCACTCGAAAAGGTGTCATTGTCCCAGTCCAATACCTCGATGAAGCTGAAGAATATCTTATGAGGGCTCTTGAGCAGCTGACAGTGGCTGGATCGAAGAAACGGAGCTCTAACGGTCTAATGCCAGACCTCTCTGGAAAGCGAAGGATTCCTATTCCAAGGTTGGACAATGAAGAAGAGCTCACCGCGGTTTGTAACGTGGCTATTCGCGATGTCGAAAGTCTCGACGATGGGGAGATCCTTGCGAAAATAACGCCTATCGTCAAAGACTATAAGGAAGAACTCATTTCAAGACGAGTTCGGCGACTTACGTTTATTTGTGGTCACGCGGACGGCACATACCCTGGTTACTTCACTTTTAGGGGGCCAACCTACGAGGAAGACAAGAGTATTCGACATATTGAACCAGCATTGGCCTTCCAGCTCGAGCTAGGACGACTCTCGAAATTTAATATTAAGCCTGTATTCACAGAGAATAGGAATATTCACGTCTACGAAGCTATCGGCAAGGGCGTGGAGAGCGACAAGAGGTATTTTACTCGTGCGGTTGTTCGTGCTGGCCGATTGAGAGACGACATCCCTGGAGCAGAGTACTTGATATCAGAGGCAGACAGATTGATGAACGACATTTTAGACGCTCTA
>JAJDFE020000481.1:0-28806 GCA_021527465.2 Geoglossum glabrum | reverse complement strand
TCACGGCAACACCATATCCGTGGCAATGCCGTGTCCACGGCATTGCCTCCGCGGCGGCGAGGCATATCTCAACACAAACCAAAGGGTGTGAGATGTGACACGGGGAAAATGACTGTTAGAACGTTAAACCTGCTTGTTAACCGCGGCCTCCACTATAGCCCGGCCGCTATAGTCAACCGCCGCGAACGTGCTTTAGCCCTTGTCCTTATAGCCATGGCTGACGCCTATGGCCACAGTCTTGAGGGTGTGGCTGGTGCGGGTCGGTCTCCCTGCTAGCGTACCCCCCTCCTGTGTCACTTGCCACAACATATTGCCGCTTTGGATTTATGGCGTACTACCCCAGAATAGGTAAGTACCTCTGCTTTGCCTCCATTGTTTCTCGAACTGATTAATTCAAGCAAACGAACCTCCAGTTGCTTATTTTAACTTTGGGAATCCCCTGGCTCAATTTCAGCATTCATGAGGCATTAGTTTTTCGCAAGCCATATGAGAGCCGACCTATAGATAGTCGCGATTTTGGGGGTTATTAGAAAACGATCAGTAACTCCACGGAAATGGCGTCCCCATCCTGTGAGCATTTTACCTGGAAGCCCCAAGTACAGACAATCAACTTGAGTTTGGATGGTTGCGCTAAGACGTTTTGGTCGAGCTTAGCGATGAGCCGCAATTCCTAAAGAACACATCTGCACAACCTTCCCGAGAATCTTTCTTTTCGCAATTGCGATTCTACTTTCCCACCTATCTTTCTGGTTTAGATCGCTGCTCGGAACGATGGGTCTTTTCAGGTTATCCTCACTGGTCCTCTTCTCCCTAGGAGCTATTAGCGCTCTCGCCGCAGGTGTACGTGTGTTTCCCTCCAGGGCATTTCCCCCCCCGTAGCTCACGCGTTACCTAGTCCAAGGACCCAGAACCGGGCTCTAGATCGGACTTGAAGATCTCTGTCCAAGCGACGTTCCCGGACTCTGAGATCTTTGGCATTAAGCTCATTAACGGCCGCCCAACCCGGTCTCTACTCACATACACCAATGCTGAAGACAAGCCCTTAACTGTTAACCTCGTTGGTGGATCCCTCTGGAACATCCACCCAGATCCGGCGAGCGCCCGCATTGTTCGCAATATTACATCGACGAGATACAATATTGAGATCCCGGCCGGAGAAAAGCAACAGGTCTCGTATTCCTTCGCGACTGAGTTGCATCCTCAGGATTTGAGACTTCTCCTTATGACGATAATCAGCGACCCGGAAGGTCAATTCTATACAATGACCGCTTTTAATGAAACTGTCACCGTGGTGGAGCCTGAGACTAGTATTTTCGACCCTCAAATGTGAGAATCCCCCCTGAATCCGCGCCACTCAGCGTCCCGCCACAACTTACAATTGGAAACCGCTACAGTATCTTCCTCTACCTCTTCCTCCTCGCCGCCTTTGTAGGAACTGCCTATTTTATCTACACCACCTGGCTCGCGCCCCTCTTCCCACACCAGCGCCGTAGCGGGAAGAGCGCAAAGACCTCACGCAGCGCTAAGAAGGCTGATCCTGCTGGCCAGGCCGCCGTATCGGCCGAAGCTGCGCTTGCTGATGGGATAGCGGTCACTACTGGCGCAAAGCCGGCCTATGATGAGAGCTGGATCCCAGAACATCATATCAAGAAGCCAGCGGCAAAAAAGGTCGGAGGTGGGACACCAATCAAGACCAAGAACCGGGGCAAGGAGTAAAATCCCGGACAGGCCAGCATGTGGAAAGAGACTCGCAGAAGTTCATCGGGGATAGAGATCGCTGGAGGATAGCTTGCGGCGTATAGGTAGAAGCTGATCCTGACGAATGGGTGACTATGCGAGTACTATAGACTATTATCCCTGTTGCATGTTATTGCGGGAAGCCTCCTGCAAATGTCGGAAAGAACATCAGGGAAGAAAAGCTTGTGTATGAAAATAATCGATATTACTTTTTCTACTTTGAATACCGAAGACCTCAATATCTATCAGATTACTAGTTGAAGTCGATAGACGATAGCAATTACTCCCTTTTCCACTCTTCAAATTCTAAAAGTAGATGCTCCTTCAACCTTTTGAATTCATTTCCAAAGTTTCTCCGACACCTCCAGCACACCAGATCTCTTCCCATGTACCCTTCCCTCCCAGGGTGTAGTCTTGGATCTCCTTCCTCCAACGGAAGATCCTCGACGGGTACCAGAAATGGTGTCGCAAAGCTGTTGTAGTGCTTCCGATGCTTGAGGCAATTACTGACCCGGTCGACACTGAGGACGTGGATATGTAGGTGATTCATCGATGGGTGTGCGTGCATGCCGGATATCACTTCCCTCTCCCAGTCACGGCCACTCGGAAGTTCATCGGGTGGGGGATCAGCCTCCATCGCCTCCTCACGGGCTCTGTCGAGGGTGGAGAGACGCCCATAGCGGCGGCGGAGTTCTTTCGCGACTAGGGTTGTGACTTTGGCCACTTCAGCCAGGACCTCCGCTCGGAAAACAGGGTCGTTGAAGGCCTCGTATGGATGGAGAGAGGACTTAGAGGGATCGCGTGGGAGAATGAGAAGGTGGACAGAGGACTTTGGGTAGCGGTCATTGATGACGACGAACTTTGGGGTGTGGTAGATTACGATGGAGGGGGGAAAGGAGGCAGGGTCGGCGAGGTATACGCCGAGGCCATCACGGCTGTCAAAGAAGCCGCGGGTTGCTCCCAAGGCGGCAGCTTTGGGTTCGCCGGATTCGGTAGGACTGCGGCTCATTAATGCAGTGACTACGAGGGTATTAGTTGTCCGTGGAAGGAGATGGGGATGGTGGTGAGATACAAGCATTGCGCGTTTTGGGAGGCGAGGCGCCAGACTTTTCGCCGTAGTAGAAGGGGGCAGCAGTCCCATCAATCTCATCTTTGCTGATTGCATCTAAGGGATTCTCTGGCTCGTCGGGAAGCTTCTTGTGTCGCGTTCCAGCAACCATTCCAGGAACTTGTTGTTAGACAGACTGCGGTGCAAGTGTTCTTGTGTGACGTTTCTGCGAAGCTGGAATTTCTTAAGCGAGCAGAGCCTCAAAGCTTGACCTAACTCAGCCCTAAATCGAAATTCCCACAGGACACATAAGGTGCGGCGGACGGCACACAACCCCCATGGATTATCGATTGATATTAGAGACTAGAGCAGAAGGATATCAGCAAGATGGGCAAGACGGGTTTGTCACGAAAAGGTGGTACCGACAAGAAGAAGTCTGCCAAGCCGCCTGCAGATGCCGATGACAGTTATATTGTTTTTACGAATTCCAAGGGTAAATCCAGGGAAGATACTAATCCCAGGGCAAATGTGCCCGCCAAGCCGGGGCCTGCGGGCTCTGCGAATACTACTGGCGCTACAGGTAGTGCAACCGCTGAAGTCTCTAAGAAGCCGGACACGAGGACTCTGATTGGGGGGGCCTCGTGGACTGGCAAACTCCCACTGGATCTGCTTTTCGAGCATTGCCAGAAGCAGAAGTGGGAGAAGCCCGAGTGTATTGTGGTATATTTCACCCCTTTCCCATTTGTCAAAAACATCGCCTAATCTCTGTGTTTGTAGAGGAAAACCGTCGATGGCCATTCCTCCAAGGTGATCTTGAAATCTATTAATCCAAAGACAAAAGAAGTCATAACCCTTCCGCCCTTTGTCCTCCCATCAACTCATCAAAGGCTTTCGGCACAGCCAACACTCGCCGAAGCCCGTCATTTTGCAGCAACGTATGCCCTTTTCCGTGTCTGCAACAAACGAAATCTTCACATGATGCTGCCTCCAAAATTCAGAGATCTATGGAAAGGAGAATTCCAAGAGCTAAAGGAGCGGGATATTGCAAATGGGAATGAGTGGATGTACGAAGCCGACCCATTCGCCGCTAAACGAGAGAGAGACGATGCGGAAGCGGCTATGACAAAGAAGAGGGCGGACAGGGAAAAACTGGAAGCAAACCTAACGCAAGCTCCGGGTGACCTAGGCGCTGCGATAGGGCAACCAGGACTTGGCGCCATCCGGAAAGCAACCGGAGATATGAGGGGCTGGAAGGAGGTACCAAAAATTGAGATGGGAAAGCAGACCCGAGCGCAAATTGAAGATTTAATTAGAAAGGAAGTCGTGTGGAACCCGAACGGCATTCAAATGCCTTTGGATTTGCAGATACGAATCGTTGAAGAACTCTCAGACCTCGGCTTCCGAAGAAGTCATGTTGAAGAAGCCGTCTTGGAATGCAAGAACCGTGAGGAAGCATTGGAATGGCTGTTGATACATGTTCCGGAGGACGACCTGCCGAGTTGGAGTCTTCCTGAGGGTTACACCGCTGGAATTAGTATGGCAAGCGGTAATATTCGACGGGAAGGCATTGTAAAACGACTTTCCCTTGCAGGCTATGCTAAAGAACTATGCGAAAAGATCCTTGACGCCAATAGTGGCGATGAATCAAGAGCTGCAGAGGCCTTGCAACAAATTTTATTGTTTGGTGAGCAAAAGGAACCGGATCCGAAAGCGACCTATGAATCTACAGGAGGCGCCTGGGAAGAGGAGCAAGTAACCCTTGAGGCTATCTACGGCGATAGGTACACGCCCCTCACAACAGATGTGTGTGAAATAAAATTGGACATACGGAATATGCCACAGAAGATCAAACTACAAGTTCGGAAACCTTATACCCAGTTATATCCACAGACCGTTCCTGTCCTGTCTATTATCTCTGAGCCTCAGCTTCCTGCATATATTCGCTTGAGCTGTATCCGAAAATCAGCCGACCATGCCGAAGCGGATCTGTTGGGGGAGCAGATGGTTTTCTCTATCGTTGACTGGCTTGAATCGCAGATTGCCCTTATAGTTGAACGGCCTGGTAGGCTACGGGATGTGTCATCTGCTGTGTCTACAGCGGGTGAAGCTCGGCGGCAGGGGGATGTCCGACGAGGTAAGCAGAACAAGAGAAAGTACGTCAGGCCGATTGACTGGCGCCCTTCGACTTCTACGAGTCTTGCTATGCTGTCCAAATGGGAGGCCAGACAAAAGTCTCCTGCACAGGAGAAGATGCTCATTGGCCGCCGTTCCCTGCCAGCTTGGGGCCTGAGAGAGGACATTATTGACACGGTAAACAAGCACCAAATCACCATAATCTCAGGGGAGACGGGATCCGGAAAATCAACACAGTCCGTACAGTTCATCTTGGACGACATGATCCAGCGAAAGATTGGTAGCGCAGCAAACATTATTTGTACACAACCTCGAAGAATATCTGCCTTAGGATTGGCAGATAGAGTCAGCGATGAGCGGTGCCAAAGAGTTGGCACTGAGGTAGGATATGCCATCCGGGGCGAATCAAAGCTCATGCCAGGCACAACAAGGATTACATTCGTCACTACAGGCGTTCTACTTCGGCGTTTGCAGACGTCAGGAGGGAATAGCGATGATGTGATTGCAGCACTTGCGGATGTGAGCCATATCGTCGTTGATGAAGTGCACGAGAGGAGTTTGGATACGGACTTCTTGCTTGTGCTTTTAAGAAGCGTTTTAAAGAAGCGGAAGGATCTGAAGGTCGTGCTCATGAGCGCAACTCTAGATGCAAAAGCCTTTGAGGATTACTTTGGAGAAGATAGCAGAGTTGGGCTCGTCAACATTGAAGGTCGGACATTTCCAGTACAGGACCTCTACCTTGATGACGTCATCCAGGGAATTCGCTATACCCAGGTCAATGGACAAGAGTACTCCGGGAAGAATACTGGGGCAGCTATACAGAGTATTGGGCAGCGAATCAACTATGAACTCATTGCAGACTCAGTTAGGATGATTGATGCTGAACTTGGTAGCCAAGAAGGGGGAATTCTCATCTTCCTTCCCGGGACCATGGAAATTAGCAAAACCCTTGACGCCGTCCGATCCATTCCAAATGTACACGCCCTGCCACTTCATGCTTCGTTGCAGCCGGCGGAACAACGTCGCGTTTTTCCTCTAGCACCGAAGGGCAAGCGCAAAGTCATTGCCGCAACGAATGTAGCTGAGACCTCCATCACTATTGAAGACATCGTTGCTGTCATCGACACAGGGCGTGTCAAAGAAACGAGCTTCGACCCCCAGAGCAACATGGTTAAACTTGAAGAGGTCTGGGCATCCCGGGCCGCCTGCAAACAGCGCCGAGGTAGAGCTGGCCGTGTGAGAGCTGGGAAATGCTATAAGCTGTACACTCGCAATGCGGAGATGACCAAGATGGCAGAGCGTCCGGATCCGGAGATAAAACGTGTTCCGCTAGAACAATTATGCTTGTCTGTCAAGGCAATGGGGGTGAAGGATGTGGCTGGTTTCCTGGCTAGCGCGATTACTCCTCCTGCAAGTACAGCTGTCGAGGGAGCTATAGAGCTATTGAGGCGGATGGGAGCGCTAGATGGTGACGAGCTAACAGCGTTAGGGAGGCATTTGGCCATGATTCCCGCGGACCTGCGACTAGGGAAGCTCATGGTCTACGGTGCTATATTCGGTTGTCTCGACGCTTGTCTCACAATCGCCGCAATCCTGACAGTGAAAAGCCCATTCTTCTCCCCCATAGACAAACGTGATGAATCCAGAGCCGCTCGAGCTTCCTTCTCCAAGGGGAACGGCGACCTCCTAGCCGACCTCAGCGCCTTCGAAGAGTGGTCCTCCCTCCGCCAGACCTCCACACACCGAGAGCTCCGAGCCTGGTGCGAGCAATATTTCCTCTCCCACCAAACCCTCATGGACATCTCCGCCAACCGTTCACAATACCTCTCTTCCCTCAAAGAAATCGGTTTCCTCGACCCCACCTCTGCATCACTCCACAACAATAACAACTCCTCCCCCGCCCTCCTCCGCACCCTCATAGCTGGGGCCTTCAACCCGCAAATCGCACGGATCGAGTTCCCTGAGAAGAAATTCGCAGCTAGTGTTTCTGGGGCCGTGGAACTAGATCCAGAGGCGAAGACGATTAAGTATTTTTGCGAGGGGATCGGACGGGTGTGGGTGCACCCTAGTAGCACAGTTTGGGAGATGCAGGGTTTTAGGAGCGGGGAAGGGTGGTTAGGGTATTGGGGAGTTGTAGAAACGAGTAAAGTTTTCATCCGAGAATTAACCCGTAGGTTTTTGTCCCTTACCCCAACACGCACAAACCAAGTCTAACACCTAAATAATAGCCTTCAACGCCTACGCACTCCTCCTCTTCTCAGGTCCTATCTCACTCGACACTCTTGGCCGCGGCTTAATCGTCGATGGATGGCTACGAGTTAGTCCCCCCCACCGCAAAAAGTTTTTCTTTCTTCCACTATACTCACCACAAACACCTATAGCTCCGCGGCTGGGCCCGTATCGGCGTCCTCATCTCCAGACTCCGCATGATGCTCGACGAGCTCCTAGCACGAAAAATCAACGATCCAAGCCTCGACTTGAGAAACGACAGGGTTGTGGGAATCGTTAGGAAGTTGGTGGAGTTGGATGGGCTAGACCAGTGAATGGGGGGGGGGCAGAGACGATTCCCTGGCCTCTCTTTTTCTTTTTTTCTTTTTTTCCCACCAGCAGCACAAGTTGGGAAAAGAAGAAGGCCCTCTTCTTTTGTATATCGAGTTTTATCTTCCACGTCTTATCCCGGGGCTCCTCTTCACTGTTTATAGACAATTAGATCTCTCTTCTGTTACCACCTACATACACTCTCTCGCTCTCACTCAGGGAACAACGCAGGTTTCATCTCATCATTACCGGCATAACTATCTAGAAAAAGAGAAGAAAAAAAAAGGTGTTTCAAAACCCCCCAGCCCCACCCCAGACCAGACATGGAATAAAATATGGAAATTAAAAAATTAAAAAAAAAAAAAACAAGTGATGGATTTGTTAGGAGTAACGTGTGTGTGTGTGTGTGTGTGTGTGTGCGTCTGTGTGCATGCGCGCGTTGGATAGCTTGCACAACAGACGATAAGTACATTAAAATACCGAGCGTGAGAAGAATAAAAGGGGCAGGGAAAGAGGAAAAATGTTGGCACTGGTAATCACAAGTAGAAACCGTCGTAGAGATACCAGAACGACCTCGGCCTCCGCGCCCTCAGCACGATTTTCAAAACACCTTGATCCTCAACCGTTGCCTTCTTTTTTTTTCCACCCTATTCCTCTTCCCACAATTTTTTTCCCCCGGGAAAAGCACCAAATAGAAACCATAACTTCCGTATGCTATCCTCGAAGACCTATTTGACGACAACAATTTGAAGCAGTGCACGAGATGACTGTTTGGACAATGAAAAGAAAGGAATGAAATTGGTATAACGCAACCATGCAGAAATAAAGGGACAGCCACAGTGGGTCGGCGTGATGGCCCAGGCACTTGCCAACATGACCTGGCTGTATGGATGCGAATAAAAATATACAAGAAGCATTTTTGGTGGATTGACACCTGTTTTGGAGGGCGAGAGATTTAGTAAGTTGGACATAGACCGAGTTGGGCTAGTTCTATGTTCAGCTTTAAGGGGCCTCCAAGCATCAACGCTTCGGGAACCCCTGTCTAATGTACAGACGAAAAGGCTCACTTGCGGCTCTTACGTCTCCAAGACTGTGAGGTGTCGTACGATGGTGGAGTCGGGGGTAAGGAAAACCCTCTCCCCATTTCACCCTCGACGAAAAGGGCTGCACGTTTATACCGTCCGTCACAGTACTTCTCGTATACTGCTTGGTGGTGCTTGCGGGGGAACTCGCAGCACTCAAGCATCATCAATACGAGGGGACGGAGCTGAGAGTAGGTATAATCCGAGTAGTAAACATGGGCGGGAGACTAGATAGCTTATTAGCAATTGAAGGTTAAAGTCTCGAAGCGCGGCATTGCATACCCAATCACCCTTCCTCAGCATAAACCTCGCTAGGCAGTGTGCGCCAGCAGCGATATAGCTCGGCGGACTTCCAACAAATCTTTCATCCATAATTGTTATCTCCAAAAAGTACTTAGCCAGGGTTCTAGTTTCCAAATCGTAGTCATCGGCCTTGCTTATTCTCCTCAGGAAACTCATTGGTCCAGGCCAGCCCAACTCGAACTGTAGCATGCTAAGCATGAACCGTTCAGCCTTGAGGATTTCGTCTACTGAATATCCACTATCGACCATGTAAACAATATCATGGACGGAAGGACAACTGATCTCTTCGTATTTGGCGGCCACAAAGATGGCTGTGGCACCGACAAGCTGGAGCTTCCCCAGAGAAACGATTTTACAAGAGAGGAACCGGTCGATGTAGTTAACACAAAGGAAGAGTGTTTCGGGGAGAAGAGAGAATCGGTGATGTACTTGGATTAGCCAGTCCATAAGGACAGAGCGCATAGACCACTGGATCTCCGCCTGGTTATCCATATAGTTCGCATTGGGAAGCATTTTGATCTAGGTTAACCTCATGTTAGCAAAAAGGGCTCAGGTGTATGTAGAGTGGTGATGTCATTGTTAGACGGTAAAATTCACTGACCTCTAATTCACGCATATATTGGAAGATCTCGTCTCCGTACTCGGCGACCATGCTTGTATCCCCAAACTCCTCGTCAATATCCTCAGCCAAACGCGTACTCTCAACAATCAACTTCGCCATAGCGAGTTCCTTTCTTACTCTAGCAGTCACCTGCGGGAATAAAATTGTTGTAACTCCGCCAGTGGTGTTTTCACCTCGTGAGCGAGCAGTAGTATAGCCTTCATCTTCGTACTCCTCATCGTCATCATCTTCCCAGTACTCTTCTGGCTCAGCGAAGCTAGCCTCAACATGGGCCTCGTTATTTTGCATGTGGGGTTGGTCTACCGGTTGTTCTTTATCAACAGGGAGCGATAGCTTGACTCCAGAACCATCATTTTCGTCGCCGGGGTCTTGGGCATCCGAAAGGTTGCCATCGCCTCCATCCTGGTATATGGGGTCCGAATGGGCACCCCTAACCTCGTCTGAGAAGGCAGGAGTCTCAACTTCATGTTGTTCATCCTCCTCAACAAACTTATCCATGTGTTTGCTTTTTGTTCTTCGAATGGCGGGTTGCTCGGCACGGATATACGAGTGGCTTTTGGCATGGCGAGGAACGAGACTCTGGTGGACCGGAGCGGCGGCAGGCCAACTCGACACTTCATAGGCTGCTACCGTAGAGTGGTCTCGCTCTGCGATGGCTTTGTCCTTGAAGATTATAGTGGAACGCTTCGTAAGAGCCTTACGTGGTACCACAGCCTGGATGTCGGGTTGTGGTTGCTTAGGAGCCGTGGTCGCGTGGCTAACATTGCTGGTAGGCACGACGTTGATAATTGCTTTGAGCCCCGAAACGGACAGAGGGCGCTGTGCGGGACGGAGTGGCGGTACCTGGTTTCTCTCTCTAGAGGCAGCGGTACTCTCGAGGCCCAGTTTTTTCCCAGCGATAGCAGCGTCATTGTTGGGCTGAAGGTTCTTCGTGTTGCTGACATCGCCAAACGCGGTTCTCTTGGCAGCTGCCTTCAGTCCGCCTATGCTGACAGAGCTGTTCATCATTACAGACAGTGCCCCCGTAGACTTGTGACGCTGGTGCAAGCCCTTGCTGGCCACAGCCGGGATGTTCTCGTCTCCGTGAACGCGTAGCGAGCGAAGTGGCCGCTGAGGCTGAGAGAAACGCCATGTTAGCAGGTATATCCGGTTGCCCGTACAGAAAGAATGTATGCAGGTTGTGCAGCATCTGTTACTGCGATGGGGTTGTGCCGGCACGTTCAGTGCAGAATACTCCCCGAGAGGGAGGGCAAGCGCCTCGACACGACCTCAGGCGCGACATGACGATGCCACGACGAGATTGAGGCCAAACAACATACCTTAGCGTCCATATTACTCTAATTCAACCCGGGCTTTTTCAAAAATCGATCGAGAGCTAAGAGATCCAACTGTCGTCATAAAGCTCGCCCGACGCTCGTGGCTCCTTCGCGGATGGACAAGTACTGGGCACCAAAAGGCTGGCGACGACGGGGCTGTGGGGCTATGGGGCTGTGGGGCGATGGGAATGGCAGACGGGCTGCAGCCGGCCTCCGTTAAAGCAGAGTCGCTGTTCTGTTAAGATTGGCAAAATAACAGATGCTGTGGACGGGTCGGGCGAGATGTTGATAGAAAACCTACAGACGTTAGCGAGAAGGCCAGGAAGAGCGGCGTTGCAGGCGTTGCAGGCGTTGCCAGGGAAACGGCACCTGGGCGCTGGCAATGTAAGCAGCCTTCCCAATCCGGCAGCGCCATCGCACAATACCAGGCTTGGCATCTGACTCCCGTCGCGTCCGTCGCGTCCACCGCGGCCTTGCCCAAACGACCCGATGGCTCACAGAACCAGCAACGGCGATTTTGCCAGCGCGCTGACTCCTCCCCCGAGTAATTGCGGCTGCCCGTGACGCACGCTGGCCACCGTCCGCCAGACAAACCGGGGTTGTGCAGGCTGCTTCGGGGGAAAACGCGTCCTGGCACTCCAGTCGCGAAATGTCGCGCAGTCAGCTGACCGCGCCGCTGCCTCCGTCCCCCAGCCAGCTGCTGTTCCTTCGCGTGGGCGCAGTTCAACCTCCTGTCTGTCGTTCGTGACTCCAGAATTGCACTCAGTCTGTCGATTCAGCAGCGATGCAGCCCGGGCCGAGTACTAGTAGACAGACGCCTTGGTGGCCGTTCCGGTCCGTTTGCGACCGATACGGCGAGCCTATCATTTCACCCAGACAAAGTTGCGACAAAACCGGGTCGCATTAGCCAGTCATGGCCTGCTCAGCCTTAGCTCACTACGTGTATAATGGTCCTAAATTCCTGGACAGGACATCCACGTTCCCATGTGCTTGGCCCGTATACGAGCCACAACTGTCGTGTCTGCCGCAAAATTCATCCCAGAGGCCTGAATTACGGTCATATAGGGAGAGGTCCGTAAGCGCTCGACCGACTAATTTACCGTGTCGTCCTGCGCTATCCGTCTGCATTCCTTCAGACGACTACAAGCATCTTCAGAGGAGTGAAACGTGGGTTACGGCTTGGCTAGACATCCCACTATCGGATGGTTGAGCTTTTGACCCCCAGGTCCTGGTGTATTGCTGCGCCTACCGATCTGCAGCAGTTGGCAGCGACCCGTGGAGATTGCCTCAGGCTGCTGCCCCATCCCCCGATAGAAAAAACCGCCATGTTGCCCCAACCACGCAACAGCAGCCATTCGACGTGAATCTCGGGCGGTTGTTTGTAGCGCAGATCGCATGGCAACCGCTCTGGTGGAGGAGGGACAGGAGCAGTCCAGGCGGGTCTCTCGACGACCCCTGCCAGCGTTCTGGCGCATAACATCATTGGCTATGACAGGGAAAGTTGGGGATGGGTTTAGAGGTCCGCAAAATCGAGTCTGTTGGCTTTCGTTTCAGCGCGTCCATGGCACTGAGACGGCGGCCATGCCCTTGGGGAGTGCGCTGGTATGTACGTACACGGACGGGTTTAGCTGTTGCCCTGAGCTGCTGCTCTGGGTGCCCCAGACAGCGAATCGCTTCGACGTTTTAAGACGCAGGCTCCGGAGTGCGTAGATCTGGAAGTGGCAATCTGCACGCCGGTGCGCTGCCCGCCCTCCGGCCAGCGTGAGCAGAACGTAGAGCAGAACGTAGAGCAGTGCGTAGAGCAGTGCGTAGAGTGAATGGCCCCGCGATCGCCGTGGGCGAGATAGTGCTGGCGACGTTTTCCCCCGGGCGCATATCATTGTGTTGTGCGCTGCACAAGCAACTTGCTGCGGAACCCTTCGCTTCTGACTTCTCACCACGACAGACCTTCCCTCACCGTCATCCGTCCCAGCTGCGTCCAGCAATCTCAACTGGCGGCTCTCAACAGGTAGGCATCCAAGCCATCGTCGCCTGGCCGGAATAGACCATCTGGCGTCTGTCTCTGTCTTGCAAGCCTTCGCATGCGTTGGCATCTTCGGTGCTGATCCTGTTTTGTGACTGGCGCAGTTCGGGATACGGGATCCTGGGGTGGAAGGGAAGACGACGCCAGGCAGCCACAGCACCACGGCGTTATCTATCCATCTGTAAGTATCCTCCTCCATCTCAATCATGCGATCTGGAATCGTGCTTGATTGCCCCGACATATCGCAGTCCGGGGCACCTGCTGGCCGCAGCGGAATGTGTCCTCCTTTCACTTGTGTGTGCCCACGTCCGTAGTGGGCGGGCCAGGCTCCCTTTTCCCACGACCAGATCGAGGGCGTTGTCTCCCACAATGGTCTGCTGGGTGTATATGGCATCAGTCATCCGTAACTGATTCGCTTTAGGTCTGCCTACGGCCGACAGTTTTATCCCGATCGTTTGCCTCCCTCCCTCAGGCTCTTGCGACAACGGCGGTCTCCGTCAAAAGGGTCCTCGACAAACCAGGAGAAACCGCCCTCCGTCGCAACCACGCCCGCTCTGCAGATCCTCTTGTTTAGTCAATAATAACATCACTCGCTACAATGGAGCTTTCGAGCCTCCTGTCTCTCGAGCCACCGGCGAGGGCTTCAACCCCCAAAGGTCCTGGGGATCCCCAGCCGCCAACACACAACCATCCATACCCAACTCGGCAGTCAATGGCATCGTACAACAACCAGAACCCTGAGGGTGGCTATAGTACTCCGCCCGCCAATGCGTCTCCTCTGGTCAACGGCCAGCTCAGCACCCCGACTCCCTTCGAACTCTCCCCTCAGGCAAGTCCAACACCCAAAAATGTCGCTTTCGAGCTCTTATGGCCCGAGTCCCCTACATATCGTGCGCGCCTACCCATGCGTGTGCAAATCTTCCCACACGATACCACCGATTCCATCATTACTACCGTCAAGAACTTTTACGGTCTCTATAACGGCCCCAGTGGCACAAAGGGTGTCAGCTTCGAGGATGAGCACGGCAATACCCTCATCGCACGGTACGAGAACTTTAGGAACGCGATGATTGTCTACGTTCGAGTTGCTCCCGAATATGCCGATACGTCGAGTGCTCATAGACCCCCACCTTATCGTTCTGCTTCTCCTAGAATGGCAAATCAACAAGTATACTACGGCGGGCCTCAATATCACATGCCTCCACCGCAACCCGCTCAAATACTGAATTACGGTCAGCCGCCTTCTCGACCTAACTCGCGAGCGGCTCGAAAGCGGAGTGTCTCTCCTCAATCCGGTCGCGGTCGTCGGAGCACATCAGCGAATACCAATCAGGGGCATGGCAGCAAGATGTCCCGTCCTCGCTCTGCTATGAAGAGCCGTGGATCGAGTGCTCACGGTAGCCAGCTTGACCCCAATAACGATGCGATGAATGGATACAGCAGCAGTGACGGGGGACATGGCTCGGTGTCCAGCTCTCGCAAAGCAAGGAGTGAGCAGCTGTCTAGTGCCGAGATCAGCCTTGACAATATCGTAGAGGGTGGTAGGAGAAAGAGAGCGAAATTCGAGAGCTCGGTAAGTATCGTAGGTCCTCTCCCGCGTTAAATCAGACTGCGTCTAACTCAGTCTCTCTCGCTTCCCTAGGAACTTCCTCTGTTTGTCCCTCCGCAGGTTCCTCTGACCACATCGTCATCATCGGTTTCTCCCGCGCGGCGTAGTGGCGCTGATGGACCACCTTCCTTTGCCCACCCTGCTCAGCGGACGTTCGCGTACAATCATCTCCAGTCTACCCCAGGTCACAGCCTTGGGGATACATCCCGAGGATACCCCCAACAGCCTATCGTTCCATACTCGCCAGTAGGTCAGCACGAGCACCATCTGCGCGGCAGGGCCAACCTGGCATACCCGGGAAACGTCGCTGGAATTCTGCCTACGCCCGACCCGACTATCGCAAGCTGTATCTCGGATGAAGATGTTGCCATGCAGTTGATGCGTTTGGGCGATGTCTCAAACATATCAAGCGGGACTCGGAACTCAACCTCGACTGTTGATGATGCCTTAAGCGGTGCTGCAGATGTTGCATCTTCAACGTGTGCCACCAGCGACAGCGACAATGAGGGAGACAGCGAAGCCACAGAACAGCCCACCCTCCCAGAGAACAAACCTGAGTCGAGCCCAATCATGCCGCCTGGCTCTATTAAAAAGCGACATAAGCATCTCGATGAAATCCTTCCTAGCTTCGATAGCACCGAACCGAGCGGGGATGAAGCTGCCCGTGCCGACGAAGAGTACGTCGACCACGGCGATGAAAGCTACGCCGAGGAGACCAGGGATTGCGCCTACGACCATGATGAAGCAAATCACAACGATCCTATGGAGGGGTTGGAAGACACCAAGCCCAAGGTTTCCAGACCCAAATCGATAAATGGCACTATCAAAGGCCGCAGTCGCACCTCTTCTGTCAAGAGCGGTAAACAAACCAAGCCGCGATCAGGTGGATCTAATAAAGTGAAGACAAAAACTCCGACTTCCTCGACTCCCAAAATTCCGATCTCTCCAACCTCATTACCCCCCCAGTCGCGCAAACACTCAGTTGCTTCCACTCTCAATTTTCAGCACCAGCTAGGGGCAGATGAAGAAGACCTCTCATCTAAGCCACGTTGTCAGCGCTGCAGAAAGAGCAAGAAGGGCTGCGATAGACAACGGCCATGCCAGAGATGCAAGGATGCGGGGATCGGAATTGAGGGCTGTATCAGCGAGGATGAAGGAAACGGGAGAAAGGGAAGATATGGCCGACATATGGGCGTTCCAGTCAAGAAGCAGGAGGTGTCGATGTTGCAGGGTGACCAAGTCAATGGAACAGGAATCCTCGCTGGAACAGCCCAAGGCGGGAACGGTTCCCCTGACAAGAGCAAGAAACGAAAGAGGTAGACTAGAGCCATGCGAAGGCAAACGGTTGTACCTCGGCAGAAATGCCTCGAAAGATATCTACAACGCGCACTCCTGTTACGGCTTCTACTCACACATTCCCTTCATGGAAAAGTGACTACTCTTTTACACGTACTCCTGTCTCGGAAGCGCGTCGAAAAATCGTTGCGAACCCTTGTTGAATGGCCAAGGACCAACTCGGCGCGGGAAATTGCAGGGAAGGTGCAATAATCTGGGAATCTTCATACATCAAAGTGATGCTGTTCTTCCATATCTGTATCCCAACTCACAAACCTTTGTCTCATCTCCTTTTACGCTTTTGCCCTATATTACATGTGTAAATTGGGGTCGTCTCCAATCTCCCTTTTTCTCGCCCTCATTACCGGTCTCTTACCATCGTCAACCCAAGCACCCAAAGATAAGGCCTTCCACCCCACTTGCCCCCTCCCCCCCCCCAAAAAAGCTCCTCCCATTGCCCCCTCTCTTGGTCAGGCAAGCATGTTCATGGTGATTTGGATATGTGACCCTGGACTACTGCCGGGGCTTTGGTGTCAATCTTACGGCACTCACATCCCATTTGTTCCTTTGCGGTCATCATTGCGTTTTCCAAGCTTGCTTTGGTTTTTCCTCCTTCCCTCCCAGCTGCCGCCCCGTTCCCCACCAAAAGTTTATTTATTTATTTTTCTCTTCTCAACTACTGCTGGACTAACAGCACATGGCTCTCGGTTATGTTATCTGTCTTCTCCTTAGCATGCTCTCCCACCCACACAGAGGTGCCTGATTGAACTTTTGATGTTGAGCTCTCATATGTGTCCTTCCTCATTCTTCCGATTTCTCCAATAGGGAAAAGACAATGGGATAGGGGAATCTCCGTTGGTGATGACAAAGTCCTTTTCTTCCACTCATCTCTTCCTTTTGTTCAGTGGCGGCTGGGTCAGTGGAGCATGGAGGGACGAGTTTCTTTCGCGAGCAAGCAGGCGACCTGGCTGACCGGAAAATTGGACTCTTGTTTTGATGGTATCTTTGGTCCCACAGTATTTAACGGCCTAATTGACACACTGCGCGCTCATATGCGCACTGCACACAAACCCTGTGATCGCATGAATGATAACCAACATACCCCCCCCACGACCCAAGGGTACTTGCCGCTCTGCATGGAGCACGCACGGCTGTGGTGCACTGCAGAAGATGCGATTTGTTATTTGCAATGCGGATGCGCGCGACGGTCGGAATGTCGTCCAAAGTTGCCCTTTTCGGCGGGGTGTGGGTCTATCCCTATTAGGACTAGCGGCCCTGAAGCTCGGAATGCACCCGAAGCTCTCGCTTGAGCAACAGCAGCTTTTTGCTCTTCGCTTTCTCGCCGTCGATGCCATCGCAGCTTTAAGATCTTGCCATGGCTCCCAAGATCACGCCAAAGCCCCAGCCCCGGCGAAGACAGGCAGACCCCGGAAATGAGAAGCCAGCAGCCGATGGGGTGTCTTCTTCCGCCACAGCTGCACAGGTGCCGTCGCCGCTACGCCCTGCAGTCACCCGGCTTGAGTCTATAGCTGGTGGCCCTCCTATGCTGGGAACTGCCAAAGCACCACTCAAGTTCAAGCCAACGGGTATCGCCCGGCGCACGAAAGAGGAGCGAGAAAAGGCAGAGCGAGAGGAGCAAGAGCGATTAGCTGCTAGAGCCGTCACAGCCCCCTCGGCAACCAGTGCTGGACGAGGCAGTGAGGGTGCAAACAGGAGAGCCAGGGGAGATAGAAGGGGGGGGGGGAGGGGGAGGGGGAGGGGCGGTGCTTTGGGGGGGGATAGACCACAGGGTGCGGCAAGTGGGCCTTTTGCCAGTGCGAGTGCGACAATCGGTACGAGCTTTCCTCCCAACGCTGAGAACTTTGCTACGCACGCGGACTTCCTGGCTAACCCACCCTATTGTGCCTAAAGGGCAAAATAGGTATTTTACGGAAGGACCGCTGAGCGGCGCTGCTAGTTCTTTGCCTACTTCTCATGCCCGCGATAGGGTCAAAATCGAGCAAGGAGCTACTCCTGGACAAAGTGGTAGTGCGTCTGTGGTCGGCATACCGAATATTAAAGCGGAAATAGACGAGCTTTACAAATCCTCATCCGACGGAGAAGATGCCAATGAAGGCGAAAGGATGAACATTGAACTTATCAACCTCTCCAATGATCAGGAGATGTACGGTCAGCCCGATTCGAAGGACAAGGGTCGAGAAGGGGACCCACTGGGTGGTGGAGCGTGGGGCTCATTGGTTCCGATAAGGATCGATAGGAAGGAGCATATCGAGCGCACTGCGGTTACAGGTGCTGAAGAGGGCATGAGTCTTTCCACTAGGGCGGACAGAGATAGAGGGAAGGGACGCGACGATGGCTTATTTGTCCCACAAGACGACGAATGGGAGAGAATAGACAGTGGCCACAGGGGGAAAGATAAGGACTTGGACTCTCTCAAGAATGAGCGAAAGTGGAGAGGGGTCTACGACGACGAAGATGTCGAGGGTATATCAGGTGGCCATCTGAGAATACAATGTGGTAGGCTAACGGGGATGTTTAGTCAAATCCGAAGCTACCGATACAGATCCTATGGCCATCGATGCCCCAATCCTTTCAGAGGACGCCGAGATGACTGATGCTATAGAGCTCCCCGTACCATCATCTAGCAAGCCGTTGGGTGAAATAGACAAGCCACTCAGGCGATTGGAGATACCGAAGGAGCCAAAGAAGTCTAGTTACAGAGGTGCTAAGCCTGTTGTTATACAGATCGATGAGGATCGAGCGGAATGGGAGAGGCACGGGGCGGATATGCGCGCCTTAGCTCATGAATTGGGGAATGTAGAGGTTGCGGAACCACCCACCACTAGTATCGCTGTTGGGGATGGCGAGTCTGCCAGCGCTGCTACTGTGAGTAACCCGCCGCCCACTGTCATTCCAGGTACCAAACACTAATAACTCTGGAAACCTCCCATAGAGCCCCGCACCGCCCCGCGATCCCAAGGAAGGCCGTCTCTATCTCTTCCAACTCCCCCCCATAATCCCCCCCCTCGTCCCGCTCATAAAGCCCGACCCAGCCGACCTCCCCGCACTGCCAATCCCCGCCAACCAACAACAACAAACACCAATCCCACCAGCAGCCCACCCCGCAGCAGCAGCAGAAGGCCTCATCGGCCGGATGCGTGTACACCGCTCCAGCCGCGTAACAATAGAGTGGGGAGGCCCAAGACTCGAAGTCCAAAAGGGCAGCGACTGGGGTTTCCTAACCGACGTCGTTGCTACCGACGATGAGGCCGTGGGGGATGACCCGATTGCCTGCGGCATGGGCAGTGTGCGGGCAAAGTTTGTGGCCGTGCCTGAATGGCGGAGTTTACTAAAGCAGTAAAAATTTCGAAAATTTAAAAAATAAAAAAGTTTTTCACTTTTTTTTTTTTTTAAAATTTTTTTAGCTCGTCTAGATTTTATAGATGGATTTTTAATAATATATACATACAGCTAGCTCACAGACCACAAATCAATAGAGCGCCCACCCCCCAACCGTAGTGAAAAGAAAAGGGGGTTTTTTTTTTCTAAAATTTTTTTTTCCGTCCGTTTTCTATTTCTCTCCTCTCTCTCTCTCTCTCTCTCTCTCCTAATCAAGCAGCAAGTGCGTGTAGATAGTGTAGATAACGTAAGAGTCTAATTGGGGGGGGGGGGGTTTCCAGACCCAGAGCCCCCAAAGTTTTTTTTTTTACAAACGCAAAGCAAAATAAAACCCAAGCAAGGCGTGCTTTTTCGTTGAAAAAAAGCCCTCTTTTTTTTTTTTTCTTAATCCTTGTCAATTCATTTCCATTTCCATTCCCATTTCCAATGAATTTTTTTTTTTTTTTTGGTATTTTATTCGTTCAATTAGGCTACATATGCAGGAGGACGGTGGTCGCATTGATGGCTGCATTAAAAGTGATTGTGGACAAACCGACACTTCTTTTTTATTTATCTACCAGTTGACGTCGATCCTTTTTGTGGAGGGAGGGGGGGGGGGGTGGGAGGGAGAGGGGCATATAATTTGCAAAGGGGAAAAAACAGGGACATCCAACTAATAAATCTCTCTTGTCCAGGAAAAGCAAAGGGAAAAGGAAAAAAAAAAAAGCACCTCTTTTCTTTCGCCTTGTCTATTTTCCCCAGTTTATTTTAAAAACTCCATACACTCACAAGAAGAGACAAAGAAAAGAGGGATGCTACAGCCCGCTCTTCCACCCTCATTAAACTCAACCGCTCAATCCAGGACCCGGTGCATAAGCGCACGACTCGCTCCGATAAAACGCAGATAGAGCGTCTTTTTTTCGTGCAAAAACATTGTAGGCACGAAGGGGATGTCGTATAGATCGAGTAGCTTTCCAATTGTCTGGTCTATTTCCTCGGGGTTGTTTATTATTTGTTAGCCATATTCTGTTAGTTTTGAGGGTGGTTTCTAAGGAGGAAGAGGAGGAGGAGAGAGGAGGGGGGGGGCTAGGCACGAACGATCTAGAGCTTGGATCTGCAGGCCCGTTTGCGGGGCTGCTTGCGGGGTTTTGCCATTGGATAGGGGGAGGGCTTTTAGGAGCTCGTTGAGTTCGGTGGCGAGCCGGTTGTGGTTGCGGAGGTGGAGGCGGATTCTTTATGTGATGGGGGTGTTGTTTAGCGTGGATGGTTGAGTTGTGTGGGAGGAGGAAGCTGTGGTACTTACCCCTCAACTTGTCTTCGCAGGCCGACTGCCGTGTCGTCGTTGCTGTAGCCGAGGCGGATGAAGGCTCTCATTTCTTCGCATTCTTTGGTGAGGCGGTCGAGGTGGCTTAGCAAGCCCATAACGAGAGTGGTTTGGTCTTGGTATGCCAGGAATTGGTGCTGCGTTGGGTTCGGGGTTAGGGGCTGAGGCGGGGTTATAGGGGCGGAAGTTGGGGGGAGGGGGCGTTTCTGGGGGATTCCAGAGTGGTAGGGGTACTGGTGGCTTCGTAGGCGGTTTGGAGGACTCTCATCGTGTGCGGGAAGGTAGGAGTGGCGGGGCGTTGTTTGGAGGGGTGGGTTTGTGGGGGGAAAGGTTCGTTGGAGTTGTTGTTGCGGGGAGTGGTAGATGGTTCCTGAGGGGGGCGGCTCTTGATTCTGCATGAGGGGGGACGCTGTAGGGGAGTGTGGCTGGTGGCGTGTAGTATTAGGAGAAACGGGTTCTGAGTGGGAGCGGTAGGTGGCGTGGCTGACATGAAGGTCGTTGTTGGCGAAGAGCTGTGACGGGTCGATCGATGAGGCGGGAGATTCGGGCGGACAGGCGTAGGAGTGGTTGCCGCTGGCAGGGCTAGAGAGGGACGTCTGGTCGTAGGATTCTGCTGGCTCGCCCATTGTGGCGTGTTCTTCCACGGGCGTATAGTGTGATTCCCCAATAGTCTCGGATTTTCGAATCTCGCCGGCGGGACGTCTCCCCACGCGGTTTTTCCTCCCCCTATTTAAAAATACTGCCGCGCAGCAGGGACGAACATGTTTGCGGGGTCTCGCCTGGAAGTGTTCGTGGGACGTGTTTTCTGAGGGCTCGGAATTTCCTAATGGGTTCGGCTCCTTTCTCTTTGTTCTTTCCCTTCCTCGGACGGTTATGTAAGACACCTTTTGATACCTGGGCCTCGCCAGATTTTCCTCTGAAAGAGAGGGTGGCCCGAGGGTGTCTATCTAGGGATACGAGTGCACTCGATGTTACGGTGGATGCGCTGGGGAAATCTTTGTGCAACGGGCGTTTTTTGCTCAGCTTCCCTCCTCCTAGAAGTCTTTGGACACTTTGCCCTTTATAGCCAGCATAAGGTGTCCGAAGACTTCTAGGAGGAAGTTGTGCGTACCTACGCTTAAGCCAACTGCACCAACGCAAACATCAGGACTCCAGCGGACTCCTGGATAGTCAAGAGGAGGTTGTATTGAAGATGGAGATGAGTACTTGATGAGGCCGCATGGCAGCCAAGATAACAGAAAACTGCACCCAGCTCACCCTTCTTTGGGCGGATGAGCGACGCCGCCTTGTGCTCGCGCTAGCAGGTGACTGAAAGCCATGTTCAGCATTAGCTGGGATTCTTGGCGCGGGTAGCTTACCTACTTGTGTATCTAGTAGCACCCACAACGAGAATAGAGAGCGCTCTACCCACCGGCCCCGATACCGTCCACAATGCCATATTTATCCCGCTTTGCATGTGGGGGGCGGGTCGAAGAAAGCGTTCTCCTTCTCGAATTCGGTTTTCTTTATCATTAACCTTTCGACGCGGAATTGAATTTCCCTCTCATTCTTGCTCACCATGTCCTCCAAAGCTCGCATTTTCAACCGTATAATCCTCCCATATATGCCCCAGAGGAAGTTCCCAATCTCTTGAATACATGTACTCTCAAATAGATTTTTATCTTCCTATCTATATGACTTGCCCTTGGAGGAAGTTGAGCATGTCTAGAGAACATTTGCCAAGCTTTTCGTAGTACGCCTCAACTATTTGCACAGCAGCTTCCAGAACACTCTATTCGCTATCTTAGGGAGTGTATGAGAAAGGACCTTCAGCAGGTAGCGGGCAGGGAGGAGGTTAACTAATGCGATCGTAGCAATTTGGCTGCTATAGAATGTATCGGTGCCGGTGGGTAGTGTGCTCAATACGTCGACTTTCCCTGTCGCGAGCAGCAGCTTGACTACTGCCTCGTGCCCGTTCTCTGCCGCCCCATCATAGCGGCGTCCGACTGTCGGAGTTGAAAGTCCTGATTCTAGATCGTTTTGTTAGAGTCGTACTGGAATACCCCACTCTCCCTATCGCGAGGAGCCCTGACGACGAATCGCCGAGACGGATATCGTGCTTTTGACTTGGTGCATCACCGTCGATGCCGACCGTCAGAGCGATTCTAATTTTGGGAAAGCTATTAGCATGTCTCTCGCAACACTTGCAGAGGACGTTCCGCACTCTCTATCAGGTAAAACAGCGATGACGACATTGTGTTTCCCCAACGTGTAATTGTTATTACTGTTGTGAGAGACGTATTCTGGTCTTTCGTGCTTCTCGTCAAGTAAAGTTTGCACTGTTTTTAACATCGTCAGTTATGAATTAAATACCAGGTTGTACCGCACATTCATGTAACAAGAACATCGATACTACACTTCCATTCCAACAACTCTTACCTTCTCTTCCTCTCTCTACGTAATTCATTATCGCCATTTCTACCTTGCCAATGGTGGATCTACTGCCTGACAACGACTCCGAGTACAATGAAATCGATGCCGCCCTTTCTGTCCTTAACGACGCTCTTCAACCAAGCGATGCAATCTCACCTGCGGCCGCTGCTAATCGTATTAATGAGCTGATCCCATTAGAGGACGGTGAAGATGTTTCCGAGGTGGATGGGTTCTTTCGGGGACTATGGGAAGGTTTCACTGATGTTGCTGGGCGGCTTCCTCACGACCACCCTTCGCAGGAGAAACTTGTACAAGTGATAGAGGGGCTCAATCGACTACCTGTCGCGCCGATAGCCAAGGGGGTGATGTTCAATGTACTATGTTTGTGAAAGTCACATCTACTGACACAGTTTTCTGCAGATGAAAACACACGTCTGGGCAGAACTTCGTCACCTAGGCCCAAGTATAAGGGAGGCCTGGATTGGTATTCCTACCTCTATTTTGCTCGTTGGCACTATACAAAGGGGTTTACTAATGAGGAGGCGATGGACAGGTCCGGAATCGGAAAAGGAAGTTGAGGAATCTGGTAGTCATTGGGTAGGCATTTGCCGCTCGCCTACTAAACGCAGGATTGGAGCATTTTACGAGGAGTTTCCCCTCTAGTCAATGCGCGATGCTCTCGAAATGGAGAAACCCCCGGGACCCCTCTTGGGCTGCTATGTAGCTGCTGCTGCCGGATGGATTACATATAGTGGCAGCGTCTTATTCAGGAATATATCAAACGAGGAACTAAATGACAGAGACTCGAAATCGACTGCTGGTGGCCCACTCTACAATGGAAGGCTCGGTCTATCTTTGGAGAGGTGGCAATTTTGGATAGTGCGCTTTCGCAAGTTGAGCAACCAACTCAGTAGGGAGGTTCAGCAGGCGGCTCTCGACGCAGCAGAGAATATGGAGCGTTTGATGTTGGAATTCCGATGAAGACAGTTGCCCACGTCTTGCAAGCGGCACAGGTCGTCCCTACATCTCTTGTTTTTGCCACGTATATGCAGACTATGGTGACTGCGGATATGCAGGGTGTGGTGACTGTGCATGTGCCGGGTTTGGTGACTATGACTGCGAGTTGAAAAAAAAGGGGGAGGAGGCGGAAGGACAAGGCAGGGAGATATGGGCCGCACGACTTCACAATGTAACATACCAACATGGCGGAATTTTTAATTTTTAATTTTTCATTGTGGATAGGATCGGTATACGAGCATGGTACAGAGAAGGACCTGTGGGGGTTTGGACTGTTCAACTGTTCCACCGTTCTACCATCCGACCGTAGTCTACTGCTACTTCTCTCTTTGCTGCTACTTCCTGTATACTGCTCTCTCTGCGCGCTGCAAAAAAGCCTTTTCACTGCCTAAACCACCACTGTTCTTTTCAGCACTGTCTCCGATTTACAGCGGACTGTTATTCCCACTGTGTGATCATGTTTGGCGTTGCATTCAACTCTTTTTAGCGTGATGTTGTGGTAGTAAAGCACCCATCAGCTACAGTTCCAGCAAGCACGCTGACCTCAAATCCAGCTCGTGGTAGACGGTCTGGCACCTCCACTCCAGCTCACGGTAGACGATCTGGCAAGTCAGCTCCGCAACACCACCACGGAGAGTCCTCAACGCACATATCTAGGCAGTGTCCAGGGATCTCGGAATCAGAAGAGCAGGTACCTGAAGATAGTGCCATCCGCAGCGGCTTCTCCGCCCTCCGCACGATGATTTATTCCCACACCGAAAAATTTTACCGACACGAGACTGAAGACACTTTTAGCAACCCAACTGCATCGACCATCCATGTCTAGAACTACCCTCACAGTGTATCGTTGCGTCCTTGTTCTATGTATGAAGTTCCGCCTCAAGTCATCATATATTAACTGGAGTTCGTTCCAGCTTTTCCCAACCCAACATGATATACTCGTGGATACGCTAGTCCTTCGTTTGAACTTCTTCAGCGCATTGCGATCCAACGTCTCTCAGTAAGGTCGCGCGTTCTAGCCATCCTCAGCAGCCATGCGCCAGCCCCATTGTCTGTGGTACCAGATGTCAAAGTCAGGTCAGCACCGCTTTAGTTTGTGAGAGAAACCGAACCTGTGGATCCAGTTGTCGACCCAGACCCGGCGGGTTGTCTTTCTTCTATCATCAATTCCAAGTTTATCCCCACTAAGGTCGTATGACATTGGATCAAACAGGCAGCGTGGGCCTTTGCAGCTTCTTTATCTTTGAACACCCACTTGACCCTACTCGTCTGCATCGCGCCTCCGCTACTGTCCCTCTTCCGCTCCACCACGCTTCTCGCCATCTCCAATATGCGATCGGCACGATCGATCTCCTCGTCAACTGAGCGTCTTTGCTCCCAGCTCAGCGATGCTGAGATTCCCCTACTCGCTGCTCTGACGCGGGAGAAGAGGGCTGAAGTGCCTTCTAGAGTAGCAATGTATGCCCTGATTTCATTCTCGGCAGAGGTAATTCTGATGCCATACTCGATACATTTAACGATGAGAAAGAGGTTGGTATTCATCCCCTTACTCGTTGGCTGGTTTAATTTATAGGGGCTAGAGTCCCTAGTTTTATAGATAACGGAGAGTTTTCACATCTCCAAAGCTCCACGGACATTGCTTGATAACTGTGAGCCAGTCGATAAGGCTTGCTTGTCGTGTCACGTAGTTAATGGAGGTGCGAAAGGCTTGAATTTGTTGGGCGACATAATAGACACCCACGAACAGACTCTATCCTCCTACCTACACGAAGAACTCCTCAAACAACACCACTACGCTAGACAGCTCATCCTCCTTCATCACTAGTATCGCCCGAACCCACACCCTATCTGCTCAGACTTCCTCGGTCGACCAGTACGAGATGCTGCTGCTTTAGCTCTTGCCTAGCAGCCAGAGATAGAGCGGTTATCAAGGAATTTGATTTATCTTTCTGGAAAGTTTTATTTTTATCCGGGATCTAAGGGCTTTGCAATTCGCTAGGTAAACTAAGAACAACGTCCAAAGAGAAAAAAAGTGTGAGTGTATTTGCTTGTGTTCATAGATCCATTCCCTTGGTCCAAATTCTACTTAAAACAATCTGGATCTACGCGGCGGACATCCATACGGCGGCAGTTGGGGGATGTAGCGCGCTTCGTGGCTGGTGGCAGGGGCCGCACAATAACTCCCTTCTCCCGATCAGCCGCGACGGTGGATAGTCTGTGGTTTTTCATGAAGGATATTTGGCCGAAGTACGCCTGTACGGGATGTTAGTGGTAGGGGCTTGGGGTGAATATATAATATAGGGGCGTGGGAGACTGACATAGCTGTCTGCATTCGCTATGGAGTCGTCGTGGGACATGGGGAATATTTTATCCCATTTATAGCCCCTATCGGAATTATCTGGTGCCAGGGCGGGTTAGCCTCATTCTGCATGATTTGGAGATGGGGTTTGTACTCACCCCCGTGTGAACGTGCAGGGTACGCATGGGCCAGCTCGTGGAGTGCGGTGCGCGAAATCACGTTATAGTCGGTAATGCCCTCGTCGGGAGGACTGGCAAGATCGCCCTTTGGAGAGATATCAGCAATTCGCTGAAGTGTAGCGAACGGGCGTCGGAAGATGGCATTGCACATTGTGATAGCCGACCGGCTGGCTACGTTGTCGTGATATGTGACTAATGGTACGCCAACGTTAATGGATTACGGTGGCTGGGAGGTTTGGACGGGAGCAGTCACCACCGAGGGCGCCGGTTCCGCGCTTGCAACCTGGATCTTTCCTGCCTGCTATCTTCATTGCCGCATCCCACCAGTAATCATTTTCTTTCGAATCCTTTTTCTTTACCCAGCGGTCGTCATTGTCACAGAATATCGTAACCGTGGCGTCCGTTCCGGTGCTCACTTTTTGGAGGCCGGCTATTTCTGTAAATACCTCTTGTAATTGTCAGTGCCGCCGTTACATCACGATACTGTTAGGCGCTTACTTAATGGTTTCGGCTCTTGAATGCGGGGTACCTTCCAGATTGTATTAAAGAGGTCTTCAGTGTCTTGATCATTCTCATCTTGTATCCTTTCCGCCGCTTTTTTTGCCATTTTTATAGCTTCATCGAAAGCCGGCCCGGCTTTGGACCTGGTTGAACATGAACCATCGAGGACAAAGTTGGCGGCTTGGACAAGCTTGATGAGCGCGATACAAGGGGCAATGATAGCGAGAGAACGCATGCTGAGAGGTTGCTTAAAGGAAGAGGTGGAAAAGGAAAGGGGGGTAAAATGTGAGGAAGGTCGAGAGGCTGACTGGAGGCCCGGACAACGCCTAATGCCATCATTGGGGAGGATGCTCGAGTATATATGCACTGAAGCAAGGTTGTGGAACATACGTGCAAGCCTAAGCCCCGTTTCGGACATTGCGAAGGCATTCCTCTGATGTGAGGCCTGATAATGAGGGAGGCGCTTGAAGGGATTAGCGGGTTGTTTGCCCACCTAGAGCTGGATTTTAGTTCAGAGTGGGATGTCATAGGAAGGGGTAAATTGACCCCCACCTTATTTGTATAGCTGCACTGCCAGCAAATTTCATGAGGCCGAGTCTCAGGACTAAGTTTAATTAATCTCGCAAGACGCCGTCTCCCGGTTTTGTATGGAAGCGTAGGGCGACAACCTCGTTTGTAGTGCTCACGAAGCGCGGCCGCGCCAATTTCCCTTGGTGGGAGGAAGGACTAGGTTTGTGCCCCAGAGGACTGCCAGGCGAGATAACGTATTTGACGGCGAGTTTGCCGGACCCCGCGAGTTTGCCGCTTAGCGAGAACCACAACCACGCTGAATTTTGGTAAAGTCAATTCTCAAGCTATGGTCCAAAAATTTTAATAGGAGCTAGCCTAGTATATAAATGATTAAAAAATAAAATATTAGATCAATGCATTAGGAATTGGTGGTGGGGTATGACAATTCCCTGAGCGATCCCCTTTTAGCATATACCCCTCCCTAAGCTCAGGGCTGAACTCAAAACTAATAGAATCAACTCCAGCTACTATAAGAAGATTAAATAGACCCTATTAGCAAATTTGAGAAAAGTATATATCAATAACTACAAAGATACAAAAGTAATAGGGCATTACTGAGGGGGTTAGGGTTAGCATCTGCAAGAATATGTAACTAGATATGCATCTCTTCACTTGACTACCCAACCCTACAACGCCAGCACATAAACATATGTGATTGGTCCTGGGATCAATTTTACCTGTAGATTTGCGTGGTGGCCTCAGATTTTTCATATCTCTTCTCCCCCAAAAGTTATAGACCCACGAAGTTATAAGTATTCCTTCTAAGCAAGACAAGGACTATGAGGGCAGACTACAGGCTGCTCTACAGAAACTCACCCTTCAACCAAAGCTTTCCCTTCCTCCAACAGCCAGGAGGTTCGATGTGGCAGAGAAGACCCTGTGTGATAGGAAGAATAAGGGAAGACAGCATCCTCAAAAAGCACATCTCCATGAATGTTTCCTTAACCCTCAACAGGAGCAAGCATTGGTACAGTGGATCTGTATGCAAGATGATAGAGGTATCCCACCACACTTGGATCTTGTCAGGGACAAGGCCTTGGCTATAATACAGCAGTCACAACCCAAAACTTCTTTAGGGAAACATTGGTTGGACAGATTTGTTAAGCGCCACTCAGAGCTTCAAGTCAGGTTTAGCCAGCACTTAGAACGTCAGAGAAGTGCTGCTAGTAACCCCAAAGTACTAGAGCATCACTTCAAGCTATGGCATAAGACGCTGAAGGAGTATAAGGTCAAGGAAGTCAATATCTGGAATATGGATGAGAAGGGATTCTTATTAGGGATATCAGCTAAGTGTAGGGTGATCTGCAGGAAGGGTAGGAAGAATCCTAAGTATACTCAGGATGGTAATAGGGAGCTGATCACTGTGCTGGAATGTGTGTC